>JAOEGS010000389.1:69003-82214 GCA_025447755.1 Corythornis vintsioides
CAGGGGGGTTGGACTAGATGATCTTCTAGGTCCCTTCCAACCCCTAATATCTATGAATCTATGAATCTATGAACTGGTTCAAGGCAGAAAGTGAACTGCAATTTCTCCAAATGCAACCTACAAATTATCATCCTCAGATCTGGCACTCCTATTTTAAAACATGGCAAAAAAAAATCAGGAATCTCAGTCAAAAGATGGCATCTTAACTGCAACTTAACCAAAAGATCCTAGAGGATTGACTGAGCTCTCAAAAAGAAGGAAACCTCCAGTGTCAAGGTCTGCAGCAAAATACAGATAGATGCTCCACTTACATTTCCTGGTATACAGACCAAATATCAACTGAGATCTATAGACTGTAGATGATCTTGGCAATTACTATAGATTCTCAAAACCTACATCTCCATCTGGTCATAGTATTTTATAATTCATAATGATTATATATTTATAAGATGCCCCTGAGCCTTCTCTTCTCCAGGTTAAACAGTCCCAGCTTTTTCTGTGATCTGTGACACTGAGCTATGGATCACCTCCCATAGTCAAAGTATTGTGGGAAAAAAACAGATGCATTTGTTCTTTTTTTTAGATAAACTTAAAACATATTACACCTATTGTTCTCACTACAAACTCCAAATTAAAGAACAGAGAACGTTTTAGGATCACTTGTGCTAAGAAGTCTGGCATACACTATATTCTCCTAAATCATCTCACAACTCAAGATACTGTTATAATATTTATCTCTTACTTAATCCTACTATTGACTTTAAGTTGCTTAGTTAACCTCAAGATAAAATCAATTTTCATTGGACAGCATATCTACAAAAATATTTAGCTACCTGCTTGCCTACTTTTGTTTGCCCTCTTATAACCCCAGTTGCATATGTTCTCTGCCCAGACATTGCTTATGAATTTAGTTTGACCTTCTGATAACTGTTAGTGCATATAATGGGACTATGCTTGATGTTGGTGACACAGCCTGGGAACTGCTGATCAAGAATTGGCTGTTCTTGAAGAAATACCCTGGAAAACATATAAACCAAATGGACTTAAGAGTTTATATTGCTTTCATGTAGCTTTGTACTGTCAGCTAAACAACAATTAGTGCTATCCTTAAGTGAACTGACTTCATTATAATACTAAAAAATCATACCCATATGTCAAAAAACAAAGACCCTTCCCCCGAGTGTAAGTGTGGAGTTAGCAGCATTATAATTGCATGTAAATTACCAACCAATCATCATCAAGAGGGTGGGTTTGGAAATTACTAACTCTGTAATAAATACAGCACAGAGTCCCCTTTTCTGAGTCTGATTTGTGGGAAGCACTGAGCACCCAGCCTTGCACAACCCTGAAATAAAGCAGCAAGGTCTCTCCTGAGTGAGAGATTTGGATTTATTGCATTCCAGGCGATGAATCCATTTTTTTGGACAACACATGCATGAGTTTAATGGTGTAAGATTGCTCTTAATTTCCTACTTCTGCTTTTTCCCCCCAGGAGGCATCTGTTCTAAAAGCAGCCACTCTGTCTTCCACGTGGGTATCCAAACAGCCTTTACTATTTAGTTTGATTGCTTTTTGTAAGTCAAGACACAAAGCTTGGAAACAAACATCTGTTCTTGAGAGTTATTCAGACCTACAAATGGGCACCTTTGCTTTGCTTTTTAGTAGCTCTAAAAAATTAACTACATAGCAAAACTAGATTTGCATATGAATATCAATTAAGTTCACATTAAGTAAAGATTCAACATTTTTAAGATCTACAAAACAACAACCTGTAAGATACATATAAGAACAAAGTTTCAGTTAATTTTATAAAATTACTATAGATACAATTACCATAATTTATACTGTACCTGAGCTCCATAAATATATTTATCCAGCATTTTGCCTCCCATTGTTTGCCCCCCTACATCCCACACTTGAAGAGTAACATTTAAATTTCCTGAAAAAGAAAGTGATACAGACATTGTGTAACCTGGAAATTTAGATACAGGTACAATTTAAAGATATATTACCATGGCAGGCAATAGAGCTCTGGCATAACAACAGCAACAGTTTTTTACAAGTATATAATAAATAGTAACTAAATTTCAACACAAAAATGACTGTATCATTTAGAAAAAAAAGTCACCTGTGTCCAGCTAAATCATTAGGATGCAGTAAACCTACAGCTATATGGTACTATATTTAATATTAACAGAAAAGAAATGGAATTGCATAAAGTATAACATTCCTGACTAGAAATTATAACCAACCTAACTGAAGAAACACATAAAACTTTATAGAGGAACTTCTATAGTGCAACATTTTGAACTGAAAGTTAATACAATTAATGTCAACTTAATCACATTATTTCATACTGTGTCCATTCCCTCCCCCTCCAAATTTTCTTTACAGATCTAGAAGGGGAAAAAATCTGCACCATAACAGTATTTTGGCAGTGATGCTCTTACTACTACACTGTACTAGCTAAACAATGACATAGTTGACAGAGTTAAACATGGAAATACTGACACATATCTAAGTTGAGGATGCAAACTATTTCTTCCAGCCACCACCCCAAAGCAAGCAACTAAACTGGACACAATTTATAGAATTTCTTCTCCAAAGAATCTACACCAAGAATAGTTCTCCCTTTCTACTCTGACCAGTCTCTGAGCTATGCTGAAGCTGTTAACAGGTTTTCAAAAACAAAGTAACAAAAAAAACAGTGCAAATACAGAATATTTAATATTCTACAAATCACACATATTCTGCAAGCTGACAACTCAGAAACCCACAGACTAAACATACACACACTGCAATGTATGTCATCACATTAATACAAACATATTAAAGTATCATTTGGCTCATTTTGCATGGCAATAGCTGTTAAAAACTGTACTGATTCCCTGGGAGCACCAAACTCTAATACAGTAAAGCCTGATTCATTTGTTTCTAATCCACATACAACTTACATGGCTTACATGTTAATTACAATTCTACTTACAAATAATCATAACTGACTAATAATTTTATTCCTAGATTAAAAAAAAAAAGAAAAAATTCAAATCACATCACAACAACAAAAGAGTCAAGTGCAAAAGAGAACAACCTTTTAGGCTGCTAAAAAAGGTATAATCTTAATTCAACTATTGTATGTTATTAACAACCTTATTTTACACTATGGGAACTTGGCCATCAGTTCACAACATGTTCAACAGCAGTTAGGCAAGTGAGCTTGCTCCCTGGAAATACATTCCAGTGCTGAGTGAATATAAACAGCAAATCAGAACTACATAGCTGACTAAATGCTACTTGTGGTATTAAATATACCACATTATATTTTGATAATGCATCTTGCTTTAATCTGGTTAAAAGTGCAGACTTCCTAAACTGCTACTTTGGTCTCAAATATATGAAGATGAATGTGAGACAATCCATTCACAGTAGTTTTAAGTTATACTGGGTTTATCTAATACAAAGATAAAATCTCTACATGGAACTTAATAAATACATCAGAAATACTCCAGTTCAACCTTCTACAGAATAAAAAGCTTATTTGTTTTGACAGTGCATATACTTTGTATTAATAAATTATTTTTTAAACATACTCTAAGTGACTGCAAACAATGAAGGAAAGTAATCCATGAAGTATCTGGAGTGGATAAACTGGTCAATCCAGAGTCTGAAATGACTGCACCCCCAGTGGGTAAACTAAAAATTCACTCTGCTGCAGTGTTCCATCTCTAACTTGGTTGTATGTATTCTACAGGAAATTTACCATGACATTCAGGCCAGCTATTTGGGAAAAAGATTTGTAAATATTATCACTTTCAGCCTCAACAATTTTCAGATGCCTAGTTTTGTGTTCAAATGCTTTTAAAAGTTTATAACTTCATTTTTCCTCCCTAGGAGGAGTATTCATACACAGTACACTGGGCTTAATATCTGAATAACTCTATAAAATTATCTGAGAAACATTAATGCAGGAAGCTAAATTAAATAGTCTTAACAGTGACTGTTCAACTGAAAAATCTA
Source organism: Corythornis vintsioides (assembly GCA_025447755.1). Classification (NCBI taxonomy): domain Eukaryota; kingdom Metazoa; phylum Chordata; class Aves; order Coraciiformes; family Alcedinidae; genus Corythornis; species Corythornis vintsioides. Next base: position 73,021 of record JAOEGS010000389.1, read on the forward strand.
CTATTATGAACTATTTAATTTCCTTCATTACCAGGGGAAAATAAAACAAAAACCAAACAAACAAACAAAGAAAAAAAAAAAGAAAAAAACAACTCACCACAGGGAAAAAGGTTGGAATGTTAATTTAAGGTTAAGGGGTTCTCAATTAAGAACCCTAACTAACTAACTAGTGAAATCAACACTGACTATCTCCAGTGCAAAATGGTTATTTTTCCCTTTTTTCTATTAGGTCCTCTAATATTTGCTTTGTGCTCAAACTGATTTTTGGGGAGAAAAAGACATATTATGATTATTCACATAGATATAAGAAACTCTTGGACAATTTTACCTAGCAAGTATTTAATTAGCAATTATAAGAGCAGCACATTAACTTTTCTGGAAAGTGTTTGAAATCTTCATTTTTTCATAGCTATAAGAGGAACATACAAACATGACAACAAGTTAATAAACTGTAATAAGACACTTCTTTGAAACAAAATTGTCATAGTGATAAAAATAACTCTAGAATCACATAAAAATAATATGTAATACACTGATATAAAACAGGAAAACACCAGTACTCCTTTAGTATGTAGAAAAAGCACAAAAGGGTAAAGGTAAAATAACTGAGGCAAAACAGTGCAGGTATCTAGAGTGTTTCTGGGCTGATTCAGTAGTGATCCTGAAGAATTAGTGCATTAGTTAACCTTGCTGAAAGTGCTGCACAGCCAAGGTGGAACTCAAAACACTGGTCTGCCTGCTTTTTGCTCTGATGACTTAAAAAATGCTTTTAACAGAAGAATGCTTTTTACTGGACTGCATCCACAACCTTCCTGAAGTATCTGACTCTTAAGAATCTCTATCAGCAGACCCTCTGGCTAACAGAGACACTACTTAAGGAGTAAAATCGACAGCATGGTTGCGTCCAGACTATACAAGATCCTGCATCAATAAATACACCAAAATTGATCTGCACGTGAAAAAAAAAAATATTTTGAACAAACTGCATGAAGAGAAGTTGTCAACAGCTGAACTCTAAAAGTCATATTGTTTAAAAATACCCAAAGGGTTTACTATTTCTAGTAAACCATATTGTTTTATCAGGAAAAATATTTACTTTTTTTCCCTGTAGAACTGCATCAGATACTAAAACAACTGGGGACAAATACAGAATTTTTTTTAAAGAAAAAAAAAAAACAAAACAAAACAAAACAGGAAAACAGTACTTTATTTTACAAGCTAAAATGCATTTCTAATGTAGCCTAATGTAGACTTCTCTGCAATTCTAGAAATCAGTAATTTTAACTTCTGAAATCTTGGCTTATATTTAAAGAAAAAAATACTGAACCATCAGTATTCACCAATTCTCCTACTAAATAAGAGAAAAGAAGGCTTTTTTTTCCTACTGTTACACACCTTGCAATTTCTGTGCAGCAGTATGAGTTAACATTTCAAGTAAACAGAGCAGCTCTGCAAACCCAAAGCTAATCAAGAAATTAGAAAAATCTGTTTACTTAAGTAATGCTTCCCCTTCCAGTATTTAGAAATCTTACATCTCTCCCTCTTCTCTTCCTTCCCTCTCTCTCCCCATCAACAGTTCAGCTTACCTATAAATCCATATACACCTAAACACATATATAGGCATAGACAAAACCAGAATGAGAACCTACAGAAAAATATTTCTTCCTGAAGATGAACACATTCCATGAACATTACTATTTTGTTAATAATAAATAAGGAAAATAGCTGTACACACTTTATTGGTGTTTTGGTGCTGCTTTTATCTAAATTCTGATTTTATTACAAAACAAACTAGAAGGAAGTAAAACCTGAATTAATTGATAGTTGATAATTTTCCACACTTTCTAGTCAACAAGAATATTTAGAATCCCACTAATGTATTAATAGCTTCTGTATGCTTAACAGCTGGAAAAAAACTTGCAAAATACAAGTTCTCAGCATGCACACTGCATGATTTGTGTACACATTCCACTTGCAAGTACTGCTGTTAAGTATTATACACACTGGTATTTTTAGAGGCATGAGCAGGACAATAAAAAAATTATTCTGCTGATTTTATGGAGAAATGAGAACCAAAATGTGGTAGTTGATCACACATTAGATACTAAAAAAGTACAGCAAAATGCCCAAACCAAAATAGTGAATGCAGAAATAGTCTGAAAATACTATTCTATTTCACTTAACAGAATCAATAAATTATTGGCAATATAACTTTAACAAAATAACTTGAAGAGCTGTATATAATTTCCTTATAACTTCAGGTTAGAGACAAAATGCTTCATTTCTGGGTTTTCTTCCCACCCTCCACAAGGGAAGAAAAACAAAATAAACAAACAAAACAAACCCCTACAGAACTTGCATAAAACCTTTATCATTCACTACACTTTATACACTTACTACAACTTCTAATAATTACTCATACTTTTTATATACTTTTTCTAAGTTGTTCTGATTTCTGAAGCCAGAAGAAAATGCATTTAGTGAAATACATAGTGCTTAGAAATTGAGAAACCACAAATCAATTAAAAGACTTGTTTCAAACCCTCAATTGTTCAGAGACAACCTTCTACCAGCAACTATTCTTTTGCAATTATTTCTTTGCCTTTTCCATGCAGCGTGCTGCAACTGGCATCTAAATAGTTTCTTTGCCGTCGTGCAGTGAAACATCTTGAATGCTCAAACTGTATTTTTATGAGTACCAAGGGACCCTAAATTTTAGTGGTCTATTAAATGCCAGCTATTTCATGCTGCCTTGCATAAAACAGCATTCACATATTAGAGCACTGCAGTTCCATAGCTGCATTATGCTTCTCTCACACAACTTAAACACAAGTTGTGTACTTCATTTAAAAGAAAAATTATTTATTTCAAAACGCATAGACTTTCCCCATTAGTATATTTCAAGATCTGTTTCATTGTTTTATGTGACACTACCACATGGACAGCAATAACACTATAAAAATCATTCATATAGGTAGCAGAACTTCTATTTGAATTCTGGTTTTTACTTAAAGATGTAAATTGCAAAAGCATAACCCTTTGTCACCTGGAAAGAATATAGTAACACAATTTTCTCTGAATAACCTGATTTACTTCGCCACAAAAAGCACTGTACTAAGATTATTTAGTGCACATGACTTTGAAGAATCTGTTTCTGCAAGTCTTACTGCTGCCTAACCTTTCAGTGCTAGTTTTTATTCTCTTACCTGGCAATATTATCCTTTTCAAGAAGAAGTCCAGTCCTATGGTTTGTTTATACTGTTTTCCAAATGTTTCTTGGGCAAAACGTGTTGCTAAGGATGTCTAAAACAGAACATAACAAATTAAGTTGTCAAAGAGCAAAAAACTTGATGTTAAACCAGAAGTATGAAATACTGTTAAGCACTTTTTAACTGAAAGCATGTTCATGGATTTGGATTGTCAGGCATTCCAGCAACTTCAACATAGTAAGAGGAGGTGGCAAAGGCTACTAGTGTATGGAAAAAAAAAAAAAAAGTAGTGAAGAGCCCATATCCTTTGTATTTCAAGATACTGGGATATTCACGACAAAATATTGCACAGATTTGAATGAGATATCATGAGTACACTCAAACTGACACAAACCAAAGTGCCACTGTCCACATCTGAAGAGCTTATTATTTTCAAAAAGCACTGATTGCCAAAACAAGGGTCTTTCCTGGTGCAGAACACCCTGATCCCACACCAGCTTTCTGAGGGAACAGGGATCTGCACTATGAAGAGTCCCACAAGAGGTCCAACGTTGTGGCAGGATACCTGCCACTGTACAACAGTTTCAGAAACAGGAATTACATGAAATCTAAGGAAGAATACTTTCTTGTACATGGAAAAATACAACTCAGTTCATGTTAAGAATGCACATCTGCAGAAACATTCCTTTAAGTGGAATTTGGGAAACTTATCCTTAATTTTTATTTTGTGGATTTCTGATAGTAGACTGATACACTGCTGACCTAATAATCAGCTTTTACAACTAACCCACATAAAGCAATGAAGGAAGGCAATTACATTATTTCATTCTTTCACTAGCAAATTGAGTTCTCTATGCAAGGTTAAAGAAACAAACAAACCATGAAACAAACAAACAAACAAAAAAAACAAAAAAAAAAACCCAAAAAATATGGTGGGTAAGATAAAAAAAGGTAAGACAACTCCACAATCTACAGTTAAAAAAAAAAAAAAAAGGAAGGTGCAATTATCAAGAATAAAAAAGTTTGTATTGTGAAATTAAATACAGTATGAAAAAGGAATGTCACATAAAATCCATCCTGCATCAAATTAGTGGCATACAATCTTGTTGACATCTAAAAATATACAAAGTAAGTAATGGTAACAGAAAAATAAATACTTCTCAAAAAGCATCTACATATATAGGAGAAAAAAAAGCCTAACAAACTGACAAAACCCTTACACTCAGATAACAGGCAAGAAGTTGAGGGGTTTTTTTGGACAGTTTTCTGTTCTTCAGGAGCTGAAGAGATGAGTCACATTGATCGAATTAGAAACTGCTGTTAGAGCACATTTAGTTAAAAATACAATAGCAAAATAATGCCAATCATCTGGAAAATGAAAATGGGAATGTTCTACTAACAGAACAGTTAAAACAAAGGTCTCATTTATGTTAATAATGTGAAATGTACACAGGAAGAAAAGGTAACAGTATTCTTGCATGCAAACATGATTACCACAAGATTTGCTGTTTTCTTTTTTCTAGATCATATTTATATTCCTATCATTGTCAGACATACAGAAAAAAATGTATTTTTATATCAGAATATATGTTTAGGAAGTCATAAAAAACCAAACAATTAAAGACTATTCCAATTTTTTCATTTACTTTGTTGAACTCGTCTTGAGAATTAAAAATAAATAAATAAATAGAGGAAAAAAAATAAAGTTAACTAGAAACTGCATGAGCATGCTTATATTTTTCTATCACTGTGGAAATGGTGGAAACCACAGAGGATAGACTGTGAGAAGATTCTGCCTACAGCTATGTGACAGTAGTAATAACATGTGCAAAATAAAAGCACAGATTTAGACTGTAGTGCTGAAAAAGTCAGTAAAACTGGTTCTTTTACACACAACAGCTAGCATGTCAAGATTACAAAGACATGATTTTTAATCTGTCATGACCTTAGAGATGCAGATAGAAATAAAACCATTGCAGGAATACATCATATAGTCTTCTCCTTAAAATTTTACTTTTCAGAAAAGTAACCAGTTCCTATAGTACAGATTAAAGTATCATCTGACTATATCATAGTATTCTATATTCTCCAACACACTAATTTAGATCCCCATTAAATAAGCAACCACTCCCTTCTTGTTTTAAGGGCTCAGTAAATATTAGCTTTATCACTCTGTGACACTCAATATTCCCTGAGGGATTCTAGGGGTGTTAGTAAAAACAAACAACATACACTCAATTAACAGCCAACCAGTAAGAGCAGCAAGTAATCAACAGCATGGCAAAGTTCTCTTAAACAGTTTTCCTCTACTGTGCACTCAACTGCAAAGGAATTTATAGCAGAAAATCATTGACTAACTCCTTTTTAATTTTTCTTCTAATAAATGTTAGAGCTCAAGGAAGGTGCTGGATTCCCAGACTAGAGTCCTCTGTTTATTCACAGAACAAGCATTTATCCACAAAATACTAAGAACAACAGTCCAAGCCCCTCCACAACAACAAAATTATAAATAGTCAAGCACTTCTACAATGCAAATACTCCCTTCAATCCTAAAATTGTCTTCTACTATGCTTGCCATACAAGATTCTGCATGAAAGCTTTTTGTTGAGTAAAATTCATGCAAAAAGAAAAATAGCAAGCTAAATGCTGGTTCAGTAAAACTGTAGCTGTTAAAATAAGTGACCATTTGTGAAGAAGATTATGCTCCATTCATAAAATTTTGGCCATACATGGAGAACAGAGGACAGTATGGGGAAAAGATGGTCTCATTCCTCCACATCTCTGCTAACACCAACTTTCAGATCAGACTTCCCGTTAGACACAACCTGGCAGGTTCACACATTTGTCTTAAATACTTCCAAACAAGGATTTATGTGCTGTTTTGAATAGCAAGATATACTACTGAAGATTGGCATTATAAACAGACACACACACACAAAAAAAAAAAAAAAAAAAAAAAGCCATTAAGTTCTAACATTCAGCAGTAAAAAGTAATAGATAAAAATTACAGTATTCTGAGTGCAAAATATAATGGGAGTTTTGGGAAAACAAAGATGCAGTTAAACCTCACAGGCAAGGTGAGACAATTTCTTGCTTCGATTTTTCAATGTCAACAAGTCACAGTATAAACTGTTGACAAGCTGTTCCTAAACACCTGCATACTGACTAAAAAGGAAAAAAAAAAAAAAAAAAAGCAAATTGTTTATTAAATAAATTGTCAAGTCAGTAAATTGAAAGTCAAACAGAACAAGCAGCGACAGACAGCTCTGACACTGCTGAGCAGAGTAAATCCCACCAGTGACAATTCTTCCAGTAAAATCCTATAGAAGAAAGCTTTCAGAAAGTGATGCCAAAGTGCAGTATCACAAATTAAGAAAGAAAAACTAAAATCAAAACTCAGCAGCACGCAAGCCCATAGTTCTGAAGCCACAAATCTCCATTCACACACCAACTTTACCACCAAACTGAAAATCCACTTTTCAAAGAGCAACACATACCCATCCCTCCCCTCACTCCTTCCAGAACATCAGTGCTGTTCCTCAAACACAATATTCACCCCCCAGTCATGTCCTATCACTCCTGGAAAGAATTTTAAGAGACAAAATGAAAAGAAACACTAGGTTAAATAATTAAATGCTTTAATTAGCATATAAACACTTAAATGTCCAACACAGAAAACTCAGCAAGAACAATCTAGCTTTATAGGTAGGGTGGGTATCTTGTAAACAAAGGAAGTTCTGTCACCTGAAGATGTTGTCCTACTCCACTCCTAACTATCAATGAAATTTTGTTCACTGAAAAAGATAAATTAGGAAGAGTTTTAGACAGTTTTGATACCAGACATGGCTGTACAAAGCTAGGCCAATCTGCACAGGACACCTGATGCAATTCTTGATTTGCAAGACTGAACAATGACAACAATGCTTTTGTCACCACTGATGCAGCGTATCAATAAGATCCAGAATTGACACAAAGGTAAAAAATCTGGCACCCCAAAAGATCCTAAAGCAAGCAGGACAACCAATCCATATTCCAGCCTACATCTTTGCTCCTGAAAATTGCCACCTTGTGTCAAGCATTCTCTCTTTTATCACCTTTGTTAAGAGGAGAAGGAAAAGTGGGATGTTTCTGCTATCATACTTTAGTCACAGCTGCAGGAGATGGCAGAAAGACAGAACCTTGGCTGCTTTGCTCCTCTCACACACCTATTTCTCAGGGCTCCCTTCCAATGAATAGCTCCAAGATTTTCTTCCAGAGGCCCAAAACCTTTTTCAACAGAAGCAAATCAGAGTACTCATAGCTCAAATCATAGTCACTATATCCTTCAATATTAATCTGTGCGTATCAAGAGTAGAAATATCTAGATCATAACATTTTTCAATCAGTACTAATACTGCTACTTTATTTTAATGAAAAAACTTGGGAAGAGTGGGTTGATTTAAAATCTAGATGAGTAAAGCTGCTGTGTGTACGTGTTCCTTCCAGTAATCAAAATCAAAGAGCCACCTACTACTAATAATTGCTGTTTATTTTCACCTCATATTATTTGCACTTCTGGTTTCTTTTCAGATTGTTTTGTGAATGTCTCATTCATGACAATCATTCTCTATTATCTTACTAACCAGTCTTGCCTTCCTCAATTTTTCTTTTCAACAATTTCCTTCTTGTCACTACTTTACCCTACTTCTTTCACTCCTCTCACTCCTCTTACTCCCCTTTCTACTCTTCTTAGAGCTTGCTCCAACAGTACTTATTCCTACCCTTAAAATTCTAAGTAGCCATTCATTCAACCACCACAAAATAAATTAATAGAACCAAGACATCCCTCCCTTGCCTTATGCACAGAGCCATTCCTAGACAGTGGAAACACAAGCATTGTCCTTAGCTTGAGCTGACACCAATTTGTTTTTAAACTGCTGCTGTTCTTTGCACACAACCTCACTCACAATGCTTATAAACAACATGTGAAGAAAAAGAAAGCAAGTTTACACCTTCAGCCCGTTTATTCACAGAAGACTGACTTCTTTTTCCCCGTCAAAGAACTGAAATCCAGACAGCCCCAGATGGCCAAGAGGAAGTAAAATCTTGGGTTGGGGTTTTTTTACCTTTTTTTGAGGGGGAGGGAGGAAGAAGGGCAGGAGTGAGAGCAATTGAAAGAAGTCGGATGTGAACATCACACTAAACATAAAACATGTTTCAAAGATACAGTCTATTATTTCCTACATTATTCCTGTCTGAGGATCCCATTGACAAGAGGAAGAAAAAAACCCCAATGTCTTGCACAGTAAATGAGAGGCTAAGTATGCACGTGTGCAAAGACCAGCTGTGAGCCAGATGTGAGAGGTAAGCTATTTGGAGTTGAAAACATAAAGACATACAAGTTTCAACAAGTAAGCGGAACGAGTAGCCAACAAAGAAGAGGAACCTCAACAATTTAGTCTTCTGAGGTGCTTGAAATAGCACTAGGTACATTTTATCCTTCCATTCCATGACCCAATCACTTCTTTATTTTTACAAGATCTTACAATAAATCCATTCTTGCAAGTGTTTGCGGTTAGGCCATCAGGATGGCTGGAAGAAGCCTCTATTACAGCATCATCTAGGGGGGACAGGAGGAAAAGCAGCCCACCATAGCATAGCTGCTGCACATGCAAAATAAACTGCACTTGAAGCACAGGACTCCTAGAACCAGCAGGAGATTCAGTGAGTGGCAGCTCCTATGTGAGAGGTAGGAACCAGCAGGAATATACATCAAAACTTAAGAATGCTTGAAAATCCATGTTTGGCGAGAGGTCTTGCCACAAGGTGCTGAACAGCAGTAGTGAAAGGATTCCTCAGTTTGCATGGAAAACTCCTGGGGAACACTACCAGTGAAACAGCACTTCAGCTGTCAATCCTGTGCGTTTATTATGCTCTCATCACATAGTCACTTGGAATTGCCCATCTACTGACTCAGATGAATACAACACTACTTCAGACTGGGTT
>JAOEGS010000390.1:0-10251 GCA_025447755.1 Corythornis vintsioides
GTTGGAAGGGAGCTAGAAGATCATCTAGTCCAACCCCCCTGCCCGAGCAGGATCACCTAGACCAAGTCACCCAGGACTTTCTGCTCCTGATGCCTGCAAAGCTGGGGAGATAAGTCTGCCAGAAATACAATGTATTGTACATGGGAGCTGTCTGTGTGAAAGACAGACCATGACAACTACATTTGATGTTATTAGTTAGAAAAACAGAGAAGACAAAGGGCAGATGATGTCTTCATAGACATTTCCTTGTGCATGAAGGCATTATCCTATGCATAAAATACTCCCATTTCTCACACCCCAACAGCAGGGCCTCCAGGCCTTCCATACACCCCTCTGCAAAACTCTACTTTCCAGCCCTGACTTTGTCATGCACTGGGAAAATCCTGCAAATGAAACAATCACAGAGAAATCCCTGCCCATACTGAGAAGAGAAAATAGCTTTCCAAAAGAATGTTCTGCCATACACATGTGTGGTGGGAGGGAGGAAAAGGAATATCTTTTTTTTCAGGTTGTACTTGAAACAGAAAAAAAAATGAAGGGGGAAATGTCCTCTTTAACTGCTGCTTTTATTCTCCCTGTTATGTCTGAACATGGCATTGACAACCAGCCTGTCTCCAAAGCCTGAGGAAACAGAGAGCAAGAAAAGTGGAGGATAAAAAGCACAAATCATGACAACAGAGGTTTCTGTGCCTAAAACCAGCATTATGAAGAGAGCAAAGTGGAAATAAGAAGACATCTTAGCAAATGGAAATTATTTAGATGACAAAAAGAACACCACAAAATGTCTACAGGTTAGAGAAAAAAAAAAATAGGATGAGAGAAGTCACCCTATACTTTACAATGGAGAAAACTGTTCACATGGTGCAGTTTGAGCACTCACTGCCACCAGCAGACTAGAGAAACTATGAAGTACAGAAAGATTCAAAAGTTACTGAATAAATGCAGAAGAAAACTGCATCAAGGTTTTTGAATATAAAAAATGCCATCTTTGGCTCACACACTCCTTCAGCTACAGATGAGAAGTTAGGATAAGTTATTATTCCATGTTTGCCCTTTACTAATACCCTTGAATTGTTGTCCCTGCTGGAGTTTGGTGTCAATCTGAACAGAGCTTTTGCATGACCTGACCCCTCACCAGCAGATCAGACAGGACCTTGGAAAATCCAATATATTTCTCTCTCTTCTTCTCTTCACATCCCTTTCACAACCTTCTAGATCAGTTAAGCTAAATTGTCCATTCTAGAATAGTGTGGACTTGAATTCAGGGAGGGACAGAGAGAAGAAAGAGAACCAAAAAGAAACAGAAAAGGGGGATATGTACAAGGAGTGGGGCTAATTATGGTGGTTTTCTGCTTACCCCCATGTGTATGTTGCCTCTTCAGAGCATTTGTTCTTTGCAACTGATAGCTTCACTTTTCTGCATAAAGTGCTGTAGAGTATTATGGCATCATGGAAATAATAATAATAAGGAAATCTCTCATCTTCCCACTAGCATAAAATCATCATTTGATTTGTGAATAATTTTCTTAAACTCCCACTAAAAGATGACTGTCAGAGATGAAACTTTTTTTTTTTTTTTTAAAGTTATTAATAGTGCTTTCCATTAAAATAAATAAAACAGTAAGTTGAATTTCTAAATGACCTGATAGTACTCAGAGACAACTGCAGAGCAAATGATTAGATGAGGTTGGCAATCATGAAAAAATTAAACAAATTTTCTTTTTTTACAAATTATAAACATTTCTTGGGGAACACATCAGAAACATCTTAATTAAGAGCTTTCCTAGCACAGTGCTACTGAGATTTCTTCTCCCCCCAACCCACCTGCTGCTTCCTATATGGAAAAGAGCTACTTGCCAAAGGATCCCACGCTGGGTTGGAGTTTCCCTTTGATCTCAGATGGTGTTGAATGAGCTGCAGTGTCCTCATACAGAGCAGCCAGAGAGGCTGCAGCTGGATCTCTTCATGCCTCCTCTCTTCTTCCAGGCAAACTGCCAGGACTGATGATGGTTTATGTGATTTCCTTTTCTCTTTTTAGTTTCTCAAGAATATACATCTCCATCTTAAATCTTGGGTGGTAAAATTTTCAATCCAGTAATCAAAAGGTCAGGTGACTCACAGTTGAATTTATGAAAGCTGGAAACCACAAAGATTGTTATGATGCAAACCTGAAGAGATGCTCAGCAGAGTAGTGTGTCAGGATGTTCTAATTTTGATGAATTGGACAAAACAGCCTTAAATTAATAACGGATTTTTATTAGGACAAATATAAACCTACTTCAGGAAAGATTTCCCCAGATGCAGAAAGATTAATGCTGTTAAGAGTTCTTGAGAAATTAACTGGCAAGCCCTGTTGATAGTGCTACCATGAGGATGATGTTGAGATAGCAAGGAACAGCTGCATAATCTGATCAGGCTTTTCATAAATCACCCCTAAAAAAAATAAACTTTAAAGTCTTCCCTGAACAGCAGAGGATAAGCCATTTGCCTCACTGGTCTTAATTTTCTTTTTTTCTTGTCTCAGAGTGCTATAATATCCACAGTAATTATATTTAAGTACCTATAATCAAGAATCTTGAAGGAGGATATATGAGAGAGCATGAGCAGCAATCATTCTGGTGCCATCACTGTGACAGTCACAGGCAGAGAGGAGACAGGGAAGGGGGATCAGAGCTGCCTGCAGAAAGAGGAGCAATCCCCAGAGTTCCTCCTCTGTACCCCTGCAAACTGACCCCCAATACCATGGGGGGCTCCTGGGGACTGACACCATCAACAGCTTGCTGGCATGAAACTGGAATTGGAAGGTGGCTTTGCCTGAAAAAGGATGAAACAGAAGCTCACTCAGAAGGTGGTTCTCCAAGACCCACCTCCAAATCACTAGGTATCTGCCAAAAAAAACACCTAACATGCCTGCCTCAGACCTAAGCTCATTAGACCAGTCCCAATCCCAAGATGGTTTGCATGGATCCAGCAGGTTCTTCCCCCAAACACATCAGCCACATCTCAGCCTGGATGGACCCACCTGCCACCTACTGTGCCATGGGACAGTGGCAGCTTCCTCTGGTCCACATCTCACCTGTGGTGCCCTGGCTCAGGACTCCCCCATCTCCACAGAACTCTTCAGAGATCCATGAGCTGCCTCTCCTACTGCTAAGTTTAAGAGCAACCAAGAGGTTCAAAATGTATTGTGGATGTGGGAAGAGGCAAGCAGAAAGCTGGGTAGGAGAGCTGCAGAAATGTTGTCTCCCTAGGAAATGGGAAAAGCTTGTCTGGCAGCAGTTAAGCCTTTCCTAAAGTACCCAAGAAACCTGGAATATGACTTTCAAATCTTTATTAATCATGTATTTTTCAAAGATTAAAAAAAAAAAATAAATTTTAAAGTACTTCTTCTCAGATTGCTTCTCTGCTAAGTCACAACTTGATGTTATGAGCCTTTCCAACATTCTGAAAGATTATATTTTTAAGTAGAAAATAAAGCCTTTCTTGTGCTCATCATTACAAAAGCAACAGTACATATACTCACAGAGTCCCATCTTAGACAAATAAAAGGACAGCTAATAATGTGCACTCAGGACCATGTAAAAGCAGGGTATCATAAAAATTCAAGTGGTAATCTTACTGCATCAGTCAAATTTTAGCACTAGTGACCCACTTTTCCTCAGAGGACTTGACACTTCAATTTTTTTTTAAGTTGTTAAAGAGATCACAGGGATAAATTTGGACATATATTTAAATGGTGGGAGAGCAGTAATTTGAATTATGATAATATGACCTATTAAAGAAAGAAATTAAAATCTCCCAAGTGATTGTCAAAATAAATTCAATTTCAAAAGGGCCTGAAACACACATTATGCTTCAATTTTGAAGAGGTGAAGAGAATATCAATGTTTAATTCTCTTGCTGTTTACAGAAGCAACCTCATGGCTTTCAACCTTCTCCAGTTTTTAGACCTCTTAGAACTTACAGCAGAGGATCTCATCAAAGAAAACACAAACCTACTCATTTACTTGGTTACTTTTACTGCTCTGTCAGAAACAGTCTGTGGAAATTAAGGGCCAATAGGGCAGCAGTCACATCCCCCTGAGGACAGACACTGCTTCCACAGTTAACCAACATGAAGGCAGCTTGCTGTCAGCTTTCTGCATGCCCAGGTGTGACTTGGATTTTCAAGGTGCAGATCTTGGTGAGACTGTGGGGTGGAACAAAAAGCTCAGCTGTGCTCACCAGCAGATGTAATCAGCAGAAGGCTTCATCCAGCTTGAAGCAGGAGGCATGGACTGCAAGATGACTTTTGCTACCTAGGAAAAGGACAAATGCAACTAAAGAAATGGAGAGACCTGAGTATGCTACAGCAGGACTAAACTATAGGCCCTAGACTCTTGGGATGGTTTGACTTTGGTTGCACACCAGGTGCCCACCAAGCCACTCTATCACTTCCATAGCACTCGTATCAGCTGTGTCCCCCAGAATAAAAGGAACATATCAATTGGCATATGACTGGAAATTACAATACTAAACCTGCACCACAGAAAGGAAAAAAAAAAAAAGGTTATGTAAAGAATTAGATCAGTATGACTCATCCTGAATGCTGGGTTTGAAGAATGTTAATAGTACTATTGTGGTATCAAGATGGCTTTTACAGTTAAGATTGCACTTGGAATTTCCATCATAAATCCTATTTTCAAGGGTTTATAAGTTGGCTGTAGTATAAATTCAATCACAGCTGAAACTCAGCATACAGAGTCTCATCATTGGAAGCAAAAGGTTTTTCAAAGAAATATCCTTTTGGTTGGTTGAGGTCAAAGGAATGAAAAAAACAGTAGAATTATGAAGAGAGAGTTTACACTTTTCTGCCCTCCTGTAAATTACAAATGACCTCTGTATTTAAATTCAGGATTTCATAGGTCATTAATGCAGAAAGGAGAATGCTCTCTCTAGGTGTATGGATATAAAACTCATTAAACCCACTGGTCTGTTGCCATGAAAGGGATACTAGAAGGTATATTGAGCAACTTCTCCAAAGTCTCAGCCTAAGTTTTGATGTTCAGAGGATGACATTTCAGCACTGGCATAAACTGCAGAGCTTCCAATCATTTCTGAGCAACTAATGACACCATTTTTCAAGCACGGGGTTGCCTCCAAATATGTTTTCAAAGCCAGCCTATTGGCACCAGCATGGATCTTGCAGGGGTGGGTAAGCAATCCAGGTTTCTAAAAGTCAAGTCAGGCACATTCATATGGTCAAACACCAGTGCACCAGAGTTTTTGTGTGATTGTTGTGCTTTCTTCTGTAAAGAGGTCATTAAGCAGTGTTTTAGACATGGTCAGTGACTCCTAAATGTGAAACAGCAGAATATAACACAACAAAGTATATTTTTCTAATGCACTAATGCATGCATCTTTTTTACTCTGAAAGGAAACAAATGTAATAGCAGATGGTGTACAACAGGTAAAAGTGACTTTGCAAAGTGACATCTTAAGCCACTGGTTATTAGTAAGGATATTCAAGACCAAAACTATGGGGTGAAATATTTCTACTTATTGAGGCTCACAGTCCATCATTTCCATAAGATTAAATGAAGCCCTGGCAAATACCTCATACACAACTGTTTTGACTCATATATAGACCTCAAATAATTTCCTCAGATGCCATAATTAGAGTTTGGTGAAGAAGCATGTCCCCACGTCACAGTTTCAAGTGGTAGAGCAGGGAAAGACATCAACGACAGCCAAATGCACAGAAGTGTGTTTATGGGTGTTTAGGAACAAAACTGCCTCATTTGCTTCAAACTAAAGCTGGCATAAGCCTACTGGTGGGAGGGAAGATGAAAGCTCATCTGGACTTCTTCCATCTTAAAATAGAAGGGAAAATCTCTAGGAAGCAAACCTACGCACTGAGCCATGAGGAGGACTGAGCCTTGGGAATCTCCTGGGGATTTTCCAGGCCAGGATATGTGCAGCTTCAGCAAAAGGTAAGCTTCCAAATTAGCCCCAGCATGACACAGAGACCAGATACACATCTACCTGCAGGGATGCCAAGCTGATGAAGCTGGGGAGCAGTGGCCACGTGGAGCAGTGGCGGGCAGTGCAAGACACTGTTTTGCAACATGTTGAGTTAGGGACATCCACAGAGTTGCTAAACTGGTAGACAGAAAAGGGAGAAAAGTCTTCACTTAGACAAGAGGCTGTTTCTACACCAAAATATTAAAAAGAGAAGGCTGGCATATCACCTTCAGAGCATTTTTGGTAGTATTATATCACATCCTCCTCTGGTCATGATGCTGCTTGGTGAAAGTGCATGTTCCAAATCTTCAGTAGGTTGAAAGAGTGCCATCTTCTGAATTAAGCCCCACTTCAAATTAATTTTGGTGGCAGCACGTATGGAGTACAGTGCTAATCAGCATAAACAATCAGTGCAAGCAGAATTGCTCTCACAAAAAGCTAGGGTAGTTGCTATAACAAACTGAAGCCATGAATGTTTGCATTTTTAGAAACAAAATAATGACTAACATTCAATATGAAAACTGTCAATACGTTTTTGTACCACATGGATATTCCTATAAGTCTGAAGGGAAAATTCCAAACCATCAGATAACCTCCCATGGGAGCCTCGTGGTTTAAGGAGAGAACTTGGTTGGACACAAAACACATTAGACAGATTATAAATTTAGTCTCTATAGCATCATTCCAACATTTGAGTGTTGACTTAGGATCCAGCCAGGACAAAAAGCACTCATATATTGACTTTGACCCTCCCAACTTCCCTAAGTTTATTATTCCTCCCATACACTTAAGACCTCTATCATTGAAGGATTTCATGCTCTGTTCATTCACTTTCATTCAGAAGTGGTCTCTGGTTTGTCTTTATCCTGCCTGATCTAGTCTATTCAATTCAGCTGCAGTGGAGTGTCTACAGCTGAGTCTGCTGCAAGCCTCACTTGAGAGGTGCAGATGTTCTCTAGATCTTCCTGAAATATGCAGTCTGTGCTGCCAGAAAATCAAATAAAGCAGGACTCAAAGTGAACAAAAAAATTTACCCAGCCCAGGCACCCTGGCCTCTGCCTGTACAAAGCTCTGTTGTGGAGCACCACTGGCTCAGCCCTGTCCAAGCAGCACAATACATCCACACACTCACATAACCCAGCACAGTAATATATCCCAGCCAAGCACAAACAACATAATGGAGCTGATTGAAAAATCTGTTTGGGATTTTATGGCAGTTTTTAGCCACTTGATTTGTTCCGCCTGCCAGAAACTATAGGAAGCCTAAAGCAGATAGAACAAGATGTTCAGGATGCAGTGTAAGGCAGGAGAACAAGAGCCATTTATTTCATATCCAAAACAGGACAAATAACTCATTGTAAGTTAGCACAATATGGAGAAAGCCACATTTAAGCCAGCTGGAGATCTCTTTTGCAAAACTCTTTCTGCATTTACTTTTCCTGCGCCCAGCAGGTCATCCTTCCTGAAGGGGCACCAGATTTGTGCTGCCAGGCTGAGGGGGACTGCAGGGGGGGCAGAGGAACACATGCTCAGGTCCCCTCCTGCTCATGCTGAGGGCTCTGACAGAGGCAACCACAACAGCACATCCCATTCCCCTCTTTTGAGTGGAGTAAGAGAAACTGGCAGTGTTTATTTTGCACCCTCTGCTCAGCAACTCTAATGTGAACCCGTGATTCCCTTAGCTCTTCTGGTTGAGCTGTGCTGCTGATTTACCCAGAGGATTTGCCAGCCCACAAAACACACAACACCAGGCAGAAGAAATCCAGTGGGACTTGGAAAGCAGAAAAAAAAAAAAAAAAGGAAAACCAGTTGCTCATGGGACTAGTCTGTCACTTCTAATTGCTCACCTCTTTTAGTCTTGGTACAGCACAGGAATGCATCCAAGCCTCCATGGGTTACAATTGCCTTCATCCTCTTTCACACCATTTCAATTAAATGGAGGTGTATTAAAGTGAAAGGGAGTTTGATGTGGTCTTCAAAGGGCCCCTGATCTCACAGGAGTTACTGAAATGGAAAGAATATTTTGAGTCATCTCCTCTTGTTTAACTGCCTAATCAGACAGGATACTTTCATTGTCTGATTTGTGCCAACATCCAGCTTGAAATTAAGATTCACATCTCATAGTTCCTAATTTTATCACATTAGGGCTCCAATGAGATATAGCACCCCAGGCTCTTTCCAAATGGTAGTCTGCAGGACTCCTTTATGAAGTGGGTTTAAAAAAAGACCTTTGGTACTTTCCTAATAGATAGTCATTATTTACAGATTTTAAAATGACAAAAAAGATTCACTGCAGAGCTATAGCAAGCTGACAGGCTACATTCCAGTTGCATCTAATAGATAGAGACACTGCAGTACAATAGACTTTAAATATTTCTGCAGCTTTGCTTTTCAACCTGTTTTTAATACAGGGAGAACTTGCTGCCATTCTCTGCTGGACTTTTGATCATAAGGAGGATATCTTTTGGTACAATTCCTTTTCTGGAGCCCATGCACTCCACTTAGACTATGCAAGATGTGATTTGTCTTAGAGTTGTGGTGTTTTAAAATAATTGGGAAGTGGGGGGGGAAGGCATTTTGTGAGAATTTCTCTTCTGACAGCTAACAAGGGGAGAACAAAGGGGGCTTTGTAGGACTATTTCCTATTGAAAACTGGACTGTGGCATGTTCAGTCACAGTCCAATGCTCTTTTGATGTCGTGCAGAATGCTATCCAATGGACTAAGAATAAATGGTGGATCACAGCTTAGAGGAAAACATTTTTCCTAGTTTTTCTTGTTTTGTTTTGTTTTAATTAGGAACAAAATAAGCAAGGAATACAGTGGCTGATTCTATGCTACCAAGGCTTATCCATTTCTCTGGTCATTAGCTAACACTGACTGTGTAATTATATAGTTTGATGTTTTATGCTTCCTGGCAGGTTAATGTAATTTTGTCTGAAGTGTGGGGGATTTAATTGCAGGGCCTTTTGTCAACCAACTGTCAACTCTTCCATGTGCACAGTCTTTGGGATACTGTAAATCCAGCTAAATGAAGAGGTGACAGGTTTCCTCTCCATGTAAGTCAGAGAACAAAAGTAACAACTACCACCTCTTTTGGTGCTGTGGCATGAGTCCATAATATTTGTGCAGCCTCAGAAACCATCTTTTCCATGTGATAGGAAACACATTCATATGTGCATAGGCCTGTAGTGAAAGAATAGGGATAATGGTTTTAAATGAGAAAGGAGTGGATTTAGATTAGAAATAAGGAAGAAGTTCTTTCCCAGGAGAGTGGTGGAGCACTAAAACAGGTTGCCCTGAGCACAGAAATGAGAGTATTTCTGATAACTAGGATGGGTGTCTGGTCCTGGCAGTTCTGCTCTGAAGATGCATAGCAGTGGTTAATGCTGCAAGCAGATGCAGTGGGAGCATGGGAATGAAAGTATCTGTAACCTTCATTTCCCTTTGCTCCCCACATCTCAGTCATCCTCAGAGACCTGCTCTCCACTGTGCTTTGCAGCAATCAAAGGAGCCATCTCATTCCTAACCTGGCCACAGCTTGGTTCTTGCATACATCACAGCACTATCTGCCTCCTTGTAAAAGGGCAAAGATAACATCCTCCTCCAGCTGATCAGCATTTGTGTCCCCAGATAACTACAGCAGCCGTTTGGGGTTTTCTCAAATAAATTAAGATTTTGTTCTTAAATGAGGCTACAGAGAAAACATGTACAGCACGGGGACAAAAAGATTATGGGCTTAATTCTCAGGTTGTGTATTGCTGCTGTGCTCCAATGTCATTTCAGGGGATTTTCTCTCAATTTCCATCAACATGACAGTGATTAGAATCTTGACGTGCCCCAGTTCTCTTCTTGGAGAAGGTCAATGAGTTTCTCTCCTAACCTCTGCTACAGAAGAAAGAATATGATGCTTCACTCTGTGATGGTAAATTGCTCCTATAGGCTCATTCAGGGTTTGATCCTCGGAGTCAGAGCTGGCATTAATTTCATCAGACACAGAGCACGACCCTCTGTCTTGCAAACAGAAGACCTCTGTTTAACAAGAGACTGTGTAGTGGTTAAATATTTCAAGTGCACGTCTAAATAAAGCTGCCTAAAGCTTGGAAATTGCTGTCACCTTCCTGTTAGTTTAATAGCATATATGTGGATTAAATGGAGCTTTTTCTGTCACTACAAACAAGATATGCAAAATATTTCTGGTGACTATTATTCAGTAGGCAATCTGGAGGGTTGAGGTCACTACCCACTGC
>JAOEGS010000390.1:26067-38179 GCA_025447755.1 Corythornis vintsioides
TTATTTTCCTCAGCAACAGGAGGAAAGCCAAAGCTTTCATGTATCTTCATGTGGGCTTTGTCCATAACAGAAACATTCCTGCAGATCATCTAAGATTAAATTATCTAATCTAGAAAAATGGATTGCAAAGTATAATATCCATGTACCCAGTTACAGAGAGCTGGCTGTCCTATGCTGTAGGGTAGATTTAATATCTAAAAAAAAGGAGAATGCAATCCTTGCACCCTGAACCATTTTCTCCAAATCAAGTGGCATTCTCAGTTTTTCACGTTTGCATTTTCAAGAGCAACAACATAAAAATAGATTATTTTTCAAGGCCCTTTCTAACCCAAAGCATTCTATGATTCTTTGAACAGCTGATGACCATGCAACCAATGATTTTCCTAAAATGAGGGCAACTGAAAAGGTACAGCAGCTGTGCTGGCTTTGAGCTGTCATTTGCATGGGGGTGGCTTTTCAGTGTTTGCTAGCAATGGCTATTTTATCCCTTTTCTGTGGAAAAACCTCTATTTCTCTCTGTAAATGAGAAATTGACAATTTGAATGCAATTTCTTCCATAAATGCTGAAGCTATACCAACATTATATGAAAATACTCTTAAGCACCAAGACTTCTCAAAGTGGCCAGTGTGTGTTTGGGCTGGAGTTTCATGGTGTTCACTTTGATCAGGACAGACTATAGGGCTTCAATTTAAAAGTGTAAGGCTGAAACCTCTTTAAGTAAAAGTGTTTTAGTTTATTTGCAGAAGAGCCAGTTATTTTCATCATTTGAATGGACTCTCAAGCTCAGTTTGCATTCACAATTGAGTAATGCTTCATCTAGGACATTAGTTCAAAACTGCAATTAAAACAATGTAGAAATCTCACAAGTTATAAAATAGCACACTTTAAACACCAAAATAATTAATTTTTGGAGTTTCAGAGGCCCACAGGCCTAGATGTCTGCAAAGTATAAGGCTGAAATACAAAACACATTCAGAAGCAACTGTGAGATTTCTAATTTCTTCCAAAGCCAAAAGCACATCAACACAATTATCATTAATTTTCATTTTAAGCTTTGTGGGAACATTGTGCTGTGTCAAGCTGTTTCTTATTATTACTGAGGGCTCGTGGTGCTCAACTAGTAGTGCATACTAAAGATGTATCTACATGTTAGCAGGTGGATTTTCACACCAATTTCACCCCTACTGTGCTATAAAATGGGAAGGTGAACAAGGAGGAATGTGCAGCACAGGAAAGCAGCAGCAGCAAAGCCACTAAGCAATGGAAAAAACTAAAGGCTTGTGTTTTCATAATAGAAAAAGCCAAGTAGTATTTGATAAAGGCAACTTAGGATGGAAAGCAACCCCACCATTCAGATCCAAACCAAAGCCAGGGCACCTTTTCATCTTCCAACACTTAGAAAAGCAGCACGTGCAGCTGGATTGCAACTCCTTCCTTTCACCATCTGCTGCAATTTAGCTTTTCAGCTGCCTGAACCACCTGCCCAGTCTGATGGAAGGATTCTCTGGGACAGGCTGTGCTTGCATAGGTGAGGAGGAACCAACAGCCAGCTCCTGAATGGGCACAGTGCTTGGTGTAGTCATCACACAAAGGGAGATGCAATAATTTGCTAGGAAATGTTTGTTACTCAAAACATGAAAGCACAGTTTGACTCCTGGTGGTTAAATAAATGCCATCATATGAGTGGCAACTGATAAACAGGGGGTGTAACTATCACCCTGACAGCTATACACCAAGAAAGTCTAAACTACTAACAAATAATCTCTCAAGTGTGTTTTGAAGTGATACCAGGAAAAATTAGAAAGCTTTTTATTCATAGTTAATATTTCACTTGCTTCTGGGTTTCTTGACTAGCTGAATGGTTTAGATTTCAGGTGCTTTAGAGCCAGCCATTTGAGATGTGCAGCCAAGCTGCTGCTGTTTGACCAACACAGAACTGTGACATCTCTAGACAGTCTCTGTGGCAGCTGACATTCATCAGAGCTTGCTTTGGAGCCCTCCTCTGGAACCAAACTGCCCTTGGAACCGAATTGCAAGCCATGAGTCAAGTTTCCAGGCTGCAGTATAGTACACACAAGCTCTTCACCTCAAAAACACACAGGAATAAGGAATGAATCTGCTAATAAAGTGCAGTTCAGAAAAGTCAGGAATAATTTATCCCATAAATGCCAGCATTTTGCTAATCAAACATGCTGTGCCACAAACCTTTTTTTCCATGTAATAGATTTGAATTCATAAGGCCACGGCAGCAATCCTAATGAAGATTAATTACTGCAGGCCCTTCCATAAAGCCCAGTGCAGCTTCTTTCTTAGTTGCTGTCAGTGTGCTCTTAATCTACCTGAAAGGAGGTTGGAGTGAGGCAGAAGTCAGTCTCTTCTCCCAAGCAAACAAGCAATAGGACAAGTGGAAATGGCCTCAAGATGCACCCAGGGGTTTAAACTGGACATTCCCCTCATGTCCAAGATCTTTCCCAGGCTAATCTAAGAGACAATATGATCAGTTGCACCTATTAAAGATTTAAAGAAGGTAATAAGGTCAATTTTAACTTTGTTTTCCCTCAACATTTTGATTTAAAGAGGTTGAAGGATTAGCAATACCAGAAACTCAACTGGAATGACAAATGAATATTTAAGAAATTCAACTGCTTTTCTTCCACCCTATTCCACCTTAATTTTTTCACCTCATTCACAATTTACATTAATAGCTTTAAACCAAATATGATGAATGTTACTAGATATACAAAAAACAATCTCATATTACATGCCTGGAGTCATTAATTACTCTGCTTGTAGAAGTAAGGCTGGAAGGGAATTTTATTCAAAAGCAAATTTAAATCATGGTTTGTATAACTCCCCCTGTTAAGAAAACAAAACAAACCAAAAGCAACAAACCAAACAAACATGCTGTGGGAAAAGGAGAAAATATTAACAAGATTTTTGATACCTAAACCCATAGTTGGTCTATATTTAAAGACTGTTGAAGGAAGATACTCTAGGTCTCACATACTTGCTTTGAGTTTCACTTCCAGAAGCATTTTTTTCATCATATAATTCAGTGACAGCTCTGAGAGGTACACGAGGCATGAGTGTTGATTTAACAGAACATTTAATGGATTTAACCTGTCCTTTAAATGATGAAAACCTGTCATTTAAATGATTTAACCTGTCCTTCACACTGGCAGCAAGACTTCTTACCTGTTCTCAGATTTATTCTTCTTGATCCACCAGATCCCCATCATTCTTCTTCCTCAACTCAAGCATCCATCCCCTCCACCTCTTTCTTCCCTCATAAAAAAATCAATCCCCACCAGCCTCTTCAGCTACCACTTTTCTTTATCCCTAGGCTTACTAACCATTCAAATTCTCTTGCTTTTCCTGATTTCCTCTTTTTCCAGCCTTAAATTAATTTTCTTCACTGCATCTTCCTCTTTCAGTTGTGCCTCTGCTTTCACAGAAGTCTCCTAAGGGGTGCTCAGAGCACCTCAGGAGTCTCCAGACACACACCTACATTAGCTCTAAAGTTGGCTTTGAGGCTCAGAGAACATACTGCTACATTTTTCACCCCCACAAACCTACAAGAAATGTGGCTTCATCAACACTGCCTACTAGGAACAGTCTTTGGCCTGCCCTACTGCACCAAAACACACTGGGATGTTGCCCAGAAGAGCTCCAGTTGGCACCATGTCCCAGCAGCTAAGGACAATAGGGACAATAATGTGCCAGCACTTAATTCTGCACCCTGGCCAAATCCATTTAGCCTGTAAAGACATGACTGATGTTCCCCAGGCAGCCACAAGCCAGCAAAGGATTCACTGCCACATGCTGTGCTGCACATTGGAGCCATCAACAGCTCTGAATTCTGACACATCCCTTTCAGGCACTGCTAGAAATGCAGTTTTGCCCTGGATCCTGTCACAATCCAACCCTTTGGGTATGTTCTTGCCCACAGCTCTTGAGCATCCCACTGTTTTTGAGTGTCCTCTTGAGTGCCTGCCCTGATTGTTCTCACCACTCACTCCAGTTTTATTATTATCTTTAGAAATTACTGACAAAGTCCCCCCTGGCTTGTCCCCAGCTATGATGTGACATCACACCAGCACCTCTGCTATCTGCTTTTGGACATCACTGCTGTCCTAACCCACCAACCTGACCCCAAAGAACTGACCCAGACAGGTTATAACCCACAGAGCACTAAATGGACACCAAAGATTTATGCCAAACATTTCAGTTAAGGGAGCAAATCCAAATTGCAACTTTGCAGTCATAAAGTGACTGCTAAAAAAAAATTTTATTAAGTCAGCATGGCAAGAATGTGCTGATATTGCATGTTAAAATGATAACAAACTTCATGGGTTTTACTGTTTCATTGCAAGACTACCTTTAAAGCACTGAATAATGATGAGATTTTAAATGGGATGAGATTTTAAATGGCCATCAGGTACATTTCCAAATACATTGATCTTAAATCCATATATGATCTAAGATCCAAATAATGCTATTAATATAAAAGGTGTTTTATTTAATGAGCCTTGGTAACTCATATAAAATCTGAAATACAACTTTTAGACAAATTAGAGGTTTGTCTTTAGGTTCTACATGTGACTTAGTTCCAAAGACCTAAAAAAAGTCAGCCATCCAAATAATTCTTTACCGGGTTCAAGGGAAAATGCATAAATAAAAAATAATAAAAAAATATAATTTCATTGGTAAAACTCTCCTGATTTACAATTTTATTTCAAATACATGGATACAATGCATACAGCAGTGGACCACAGAAAATATTCCAGCATTGCACTAAGGTTGAAAGTAACTTTCAAACACAGTTCAAACAACATATTTAAAGTTAATAACCTACTTCACAGCAATGGGAAATTATCAAGGCCCTAGAACTTCTTTGAGTCTTACCTCTCCTTCACAGCAGACACTGACTCCATGGGGCCAAACCAGCCATCAATTAAAAAAAAAAATAAAATCAAAATCTGCACTGATTCCCACTGCCAAAAATCTGTCCATCTCTGTCACCTTTTATTCTTAAAGCCTAGCTAATCCTCAAGTCTAGCTGACATCTTCAGAGAAAGAATCAATACAAAAAGTAATGTATGAATACACAAAAAAGACAGAAGTGATCTCCCCTGGATAAATGGTTAATGATACCAAAAAATACACTAGCCAAAACTATCCATTTTAAACTGACTGAGCCCATAACTTTTACAAAATATGTATTAAGTAATTAATTATATGTAATATATAAATATATAAAATATGTATTAAGGCTATGAATTGAAATAATGCAAAATGTTTAAGAAATGCAGCACAGGAACACTATTTTTTTTTCCTACAGAAAGCATGTAACTATTTAGCAATAATTAGGAATTAGGTAATTAAATATTTAATAGGTAGTGTTGTGACTCTAGGTTTCCAATACTTGGTTGCTGGTAACTCCTTCTCACCAGCTCAGCTGTCCATCAGCTTAATGGATTCCAGGAATCAGCAGCAACATACAGAATCTTGTTTAAGAATGATGGATCTCATTTTCTGTTCATTTTTAGGAAGCTCTATTGACATTTCACACAGCTTTTAAATTCATTTTCATGGAGCTGAGATACTGAATGAGCTTAGGGAACTGAAAAATCAGAAGGAACTATAACTGACTTGCAGTTATTATATTTCTTTCCCTCACACAAAGAAGGGACAATTTACTGCTGCTCAGATAAAGAATCTTTTGTATATATCATTATTTTGTAATATAATTAAAGACACTGTTTAAAATTAAGAAGAAAAACTTATTTTTAAAGGTGTTTTTATTAGATATTTACTTCTAACTCAAATTCCAATGCATTTATAGTGTTGGAGAGTCTGAGCAAAACTGAATCATGAAACTTATCAAGTTTTCACTGGGCAAAAATGTATTTAATACAGCACAGTCACAGAGGGCTCATCCAAATCCTCTCATGATGTCAACTTTTCAGAAGCCTGTAATGCCACAGTAGAGAAAGGTATTTCTGAAACCACTGGGTTTGTGTGGCAAGATTTGATAGCAGGGATCTAGAGGATGATTGTAAAATGAGTTTCTGCCATCTGAACAAAACAGTTTCTAAAAACCATGAACATTTCAAAATGAACGTGGAAGATGGGAACATACCTGTAGCTGTCTTCACTTTCTGAATCCTCCTCTTCATCAGAATCTTTGTGTTTATCAGGATCTGGAAGAGTACTTGGATCAAACTCTTCTTCACTTCCACTGTGGGCAAGATAAGCCACTGTTTCCTCTTCATCCTGCCAGGTGACAAATGGAGAGTCACAAGAGAAGCAAACAAGCCCATGTCCCTTGCCACAATGCCATTAATAGGTATATCATAACAACAAAACCAAAAACCAACCACCAAGCAAAAAATATTGCCCTCCACCATAGTCAAAGGCCACTGTTATTATAGCCAGGAAAATGGAATAGCTTGTCATCACCACTGAACTCTTCCAAGGCTGTTTGTTAAAGGCTGAAAAAGATTATTCAAAAAGGAAGCACAAGGATTTATGTTTGAATTCGACCTTCCCAATATTGTCATCTTAAAGCTATAAATCTAGAAGAGATTTGGGACAGCAACTCATCAACAGTTATCTCAGAGCAAGTGTTTAAGTAGTATGAAGCTTTACTGTCTCTCAGAAACATGCTGGCTAAAAGATAGGAGATTATGGACACATTAATCACTGCTGCAGACACTTTGATTTAAAACTCATCTGAGTGTCCTTGCAGTTAAAAAACCAAAATGCTGCTTAAGTTGAATTAACTGCTCCAGGGCAGTTTCAGCCATCAGCCACAAGTGATGCATGTTTTCAGGCTTCATCCCACACACTTAACCCTCCTCTCTGGGGCTCAGCTTCCCTCCATCCCTGTAGCAGGTCTCAGGATGGGCTGCTGGCATTAGAGGTAACAGAGTACTAGCTTCATCTCTGGCAAAGTATAAAGGTTCCTGTGCCTGTCATGCCAGCAGCTAGAGATGCTCCCATGCACACCAAAGCCCTGTCTGAAACAAACTTGATTTGAGGCATTTAATAATGTAAAGGCTTCAAACCAGAAAGTCTAAACAATTTTGAAATCTTTCTAATACTAGGTTGTCAGGTATCATTTTGCTTGCAAGTGAACAAGTAGAACAGGGTGGAAAAAAAAAAAAAAAAGGGGAGTTATTCACTGCTCCTTAGAAAAAGAAATCAGTAAAAAAGTCTGGGAAAATTAAACGTGTCAACAGATGTGTCCAAAAGTCTTGAGGCCCTTTCAAAAAAAAAAAAAAAAAAATCACACATTTATAAATACAAATTCTGCATCACTACTTGGTTACCAATCAAATAGACAAACATAAATTTATTGGCTAACCAGTACTAAGTAGAAGCTGAAAGTAACTCTTGGAAAAAATGGCTTTATTGAAAGACCAGAAAGCTATTTTGCTGCTGGACAGAAACCCACTTAGTGTCCAAGAGAACAACTGATTTATCTGAGCAACTTCATTTCCTGCAAATCTGACATCTAGAATTAAGTCCCTGTTAAAACTAATCCAGCACAAACTGTGCTTTAAATTGCCTTTTAAAAATATCTTTATCTGTACTCCCAGAAGCTGCTGATTTCACATGTGTATTTCCTCTTGCTTTTCAGACCAGTAGGCAGACAGATGTTGGGCATGGCCACATGCTGGTACAAAGAATTTCCAACACTTAATGTATAGAGTTGTGCAAACAGAAGCAACAGTCATAGGCAAACAAAAGATAGAGCTCTTGCTACAAATTTCTGAGAAGATTTTATGCAACAAATAACCTGAAATATCAGTATTTTAATAATATTTCTTAACTACATCACTTCTGTAGCAAACAGATTGTGTGTACGTGGTGGTGAAATGCTGTAAATACATCAACAGCTCAAATGAAAGGAGGTAAAATTATTTAAAGATGTGTGTTGATTATTTAAGAACTACCATCAAGTAACTGGCCTAAGAATAAATTCAAATAATGGAAAGTTATGTTTGTGCTTCATTAAATGAATTGAACATTTTTGCAATCACAAACATGCAATGTACTTCATTTAAGATAATTAATTTCATTTTTTAAACTTGAATACTTGGAATTTCAATCTAGATTTTTTTTTTTATCCCCAGAGAGAATTTTGGACAAGCAGATTGTCAGATCTGTTCTTATTTTCCTATTTCTCCTCACCATATCAATCTTGGCAGTGCTTTTGATGTGGCTTGCATCATGCATGCTGCAGTCACTTTCATTTTGTTAAAGAGCACTTATTTGGAAATGAAGATGCATCAAATTATATTCTATAGCATTGGAAAGAATGAGAAATGAACAAGAATAAGCCTCCTGAATGCTCAATCGAGCCACTGACTGCAAAACACACAAGAACTACCACAGCAAATTGTTCTTGCTCCTGCTTCACTGACATCTCTGAATTTGAACAAATGTGGTTCATTAAGCTGAGGCAGAATAGATACAAAACTGAAATGGAGATCTTCCAAACTGCTTCACTTGCAGGTATCTTATTTATGGATTTTATTTTCTTTCCAGTATAGTTAGAATGGCAAGAACCAATGTATTGTATATGCTGTAGTAAGTCTGAAGAGGTTTCAGATGATCAGGCTTAAATCCCTGGTTTCTTCAAAAGCTGAGAAAGAGTTAAATGAACAGGGTGATTCTGCAGATGGGGAAAACTGGCATTTTAGAGAAAAATATAAGAGTCATCATGGCACATTTCTATAAAGTGCAGTTGAGAGCCATTACATCTAGAACCTTCCCAGTACTGCCAGGATGCTCATGTGGTGTTTTTTTAACTGAATGGTGATTTGAGTGCAGTGATGACACCAAACTGGGAGGAGTGGCTGGTACAGCAGCAGGTTGTGCTGCCATCCAGAGACACCTGCACAGGCTGGAGAGCTGGGCAAAGGGGAACCTCACGAAGTTCAACTCAAGATGTTGATGAGCCAACAGGAGGTAGAATCTAGAACACTCTCCCTGGTAGTCATGGGTAACTTCAATCACCCTGCTGTTAGTTGGAAAGCCCACCCAGGCAGGCATACTCAGTCCAAAAGGCTCTTGCAGGGTGTAGATGACATCCTGATGCACATAGTAGAGGAACCAACAAGGAGAGGTGCACTGCTGGACCTTGTATTAACTAATAAGGGTTGGGGACATTAAGGTTGGGAACAGCCTTGGCAACAGTGATCATGACATGGTACAGTATTATAAGGACATATGCAAAATGAAGTCTAATTTATGCAAAATATACTTTTGTATGACTGGAGACTACAACAGCACCTCCAATTAAATACATCTGCATCAAGTCACTTGCTTTACAATTATGTTTACTCTTTATTTCCACAAAGTGCTATTCTGTAGACCTGGTGGCTTTGCATCCTTTTCATTTGCAGCTGAATTCAAACAGGCGAAGTCACAACTGATGAAACAAATCTTTTCAGCGTGCTCAGGTTTTCAACATCAACAAGAAATCAACTGCAAACCAGCAAAAAGCTCCTAGAGAAGCTTGTTCTCATCTGATCATATTTATAATGGGGAAAGTGAGAGATTAAACACCTGCTCTCAGTATCATTTCATGTAGATGAAATTGCAGAGCACAGAAATTCTGAGGCAACTACCTATAATTTCTATTTCAACTCTGTTGTCACTCAAACAGTATCACATCCAGAGCAAGAATATTTACAAGCAGTACCACACCAAAAGTGCCACTCCATAAACAAATGTTTGCAAGGTATTTAAATGTAGATGACACAACATTATTCTCTATGCTAAAATGTTTACATTTTCTTTTCTCTTGCCATTCAGTGTCATCTGGTTTGCTGAACCTCTTCCCACAACAACTGCCCTTAGCTAAGTTCAGACAGCAAGAATTTCCCCTAAGAGGGTAACAACTTGTGGAAATAAAAAGTAGAGAAAAATACTATGGCACAACCTTTAGACATCTTTGCCATTTATTATTTAGAAACAACAACTCAATTTCTTCAAAACAGCATCAAAAATTCAAGTCACAGAGGGATGGAAAGGGTAGGCAAGCACTCCATAACAACCTTGGTGCCATATATTAAAACACTCCCCAAAACTTTACAAGAAATTGATCATGAGCTCCAAAACCCACAGCTATAAAATGAGTCAGGAAGATTTTTCTTAGTTCCTGTGAAAGCTTGGAATTTGTAGAGGGACACTTTCAGAGGATGCTGGCCTTCTAATTACAGACCAAAACAAAAAACAAACCCTCAACCCATATGGAATAAATAAAATAAATAAATGAAACTGGTTAAATCCACAGCCCAAGAGCAAAACAAATTCGTGAGGAATCAGACTTGAAACCATCCTCAACAACACATTCTAACTTCAGCTTCCAGAGTGGTCAGTCACACAGGAACAAGTCCAGGCAGCTTTTTAAAGTCTCCAGAGACAGAGATTCTACCACCCTCTGGGCAGCCTGTCCCACTGCTTCATCACACTCAGTGAAGAAGCATTTCTTCATGGTGATCCATGATCCATGGGGTTGTTCTTCCCCAGATGCAGCACTTTGCACTTGCTCTTCTTCAATTTCATTTAATTTCTCCCTGCCCAGCTCTCCAGCCTGTCCAGGTCACTCTGGATGGCAGCTGCTGTGTCAGCCACTCTTCCCAACCTTGTATCATCAGCAAACTTGCTGAGGGTCACTCTATCCCTTTGTCCAGTTCATTAATGAATATATTGATTAGTATTGGACCCAGCACTGACCCCTGAGGGACAGCACAAGTCCTGCCAGACTCTGCTCCAATGATCACAACTCTCTGGGCAGAATTCTGATGTGTAATAATTACCCAGAGAGAGGTTCTTTGAGTTTTAAACAGTCCAAGCCCCAGCTAACCTAATTGAGCATTGATAATAGTACCACTGTGGGAAACTGGCCCAGGGATCTTCAGATATCTCTTTCACTTCCACCTACCTTTCCATCTTTTCCCTAAACAGCATACTCAGTTTTGGTTCCTTCCTCCAATCATTCTACTTCTAGAGTCAGACCTTGGTGTTTTCAGTTGGTAGGAGGTGAGCAGATAGCTGGCAGTAGCTAAATCTGACACTGAAAAAAAAATGACTGTGCCACCTGCTTGTTCCTCCAGAACTCATGTCTTAGCACTACAGTGTTATCTATTTCTTTCTTTAAATAGGTGCATTTTTTTTCCCAGTGAAATTATACAAAACTTACATAAAGATCCCATTTGACAGATGTAAAGCAAAGAAACAGCTAAAATTAGGAGAGGTAAAAATAGAGCTTGGGAAGCTATCAGGATGATCTTATCAGCAATAAATTTGTGCTGAATTCTGCCAGTTAGGTCTGCTCTGTTTATTAGGTCAGACTGTAGCTCAGAGTTCATAGAAAAAGAAGCAATGCTGTAAAACATCACAAGTTGACATGTCTTTAAAATTGGTTTATATGGCCAGGATGCTTGGATTTGGTCTTTAGCAGAAGGAAAATCCACTGTTTGAGCCTTGAGAGAGGAAGCCAGATTATTTATGAACTTTGAAGATAATTGACTTAGAAGCTTATCAGAAATGTGCAACTGAACAGTTGGTGAAAGGACTTTGGATGTCATGGGGTTGCAATTCAAAAAGGAATTTTCTAGTAAGTGTGTTTGTGAGGGAATTCCATCCATCCCTCTCTGAAGCTGGTGAATGTGGTTTTTATCTGCAGCATGGAAGAAAAGGCAGGTTCCTGTATTTACTCTTTTATGCAGTTGCTATAGGGTCAGTGATTACACTTGAGGAAATATGTATTCTCTCTCCTACAGCCTCTGACCTGACCTAGGGATCACAGGGCAAGACAGCTCAGGGATAATTATTCCATTTGCACTTCTCATTGAGCTAAACTAAACTTCATTCCAGTTAAGCTTTTCTAGAGATAACAGCATCACAGAAATGGTGGCAAGTCTTAAACATGTATCAGAAAAACTAATACCAGTGGGCTGGAGTTCTCTAGCACATGAATGATTTTAAAAACTCAAGCAGGATAATATAATACTAACCCAAAAATTGGATTATCTTTTGGATTATTCATCGAGTTTTCCAATGCAAGGGCCTGGGAAAGAAGTATTTTATAAA
>JAOEGS010000390.1:60569-72714 GCA_025447755.1 Corythornis vintsioides
ATATGTAATAGATATATCATTTTTATTAGTATATTATTATTATTATTATTATTCTACAAGAAGACAATCACTTCTTTACTCCTGCTGGCCACACTATTAGAGATCTTAACCCCGGATGCCAAAATATTGTTGATTGTGAAATAAACAAAAATTGTTTAGTCTTTAAATACTGAAGGCTGTGAAGCTCAGCAGGAGAAGTCAAAGATGGCTCCAGAGATGGTTCCAATGCTATTAAACTTCCATAGTTATGCTAGAAACAAAAAGCTTCCTAAAGAGTAATAAACTAAACAGTATAATCTTCCTGGAATTTACCATAGCTGCTGGAGGCATTTCCTTCACTATTGCCCTAGAAATTGGTTAAACATGACCTCCCCTTGGTAAAACCACAATGGTTGATGTAGCCCTCTTTCTCCAGCTGCTAAGCTGCATTAATATAGCTAAAAAAATGCCTTTTACTGCTTTTTTTTTGTTTCTCCTTGTTTTTCTTTCAAGAAAACACTATTCATTTTCAAAGGAATTGTGTATGGCAGAGTAAGTGGGTCACAAGCCATATTCTGAAAGTACTAGTGAAAATGTGCATGGTTTTGAACTCCTGATTTTTACAGCCTGTATTTTCTACACTAGTTTCTGTTTCAATGTTTTCTGTTTTCCTGTTTCCTTTTTTTTTCTCCCCCTCCAAACCCTGGTGTCTCCTAGGTGCTGCTTGAGTCAGATCCCCACAGACTATGGAGAGCTTCAGCTGCTGCTGCTGCTGCTGCTTCATCTCCAAGATTCTGTGAAGCAGGGACCATTCTTAATTAATTCCTCAGACACCCAGCAGACAGAAACTGCCACCTTCATCTCCTGTCTACTGCTCCCTTCCACTTCCAGGCATCAACAGTTTTCATCAAGAAGACACGTCAGCTCCTGAGGTTTGCATCTTCTTTCAGAGAGTGAGCTAAGTGCTTCAGGAATAAACTTAAATCAAAGTAATAGTGGGTTTGCACAGTTTGGACTGTCACAAGATTAGTAAATCAGCTTTCCAACTCTAAGGATTACACAGAAGACAGGCAGAGGTGCATCAAATTGTGGCTTTATCTCACAGTTTTGGGCACGAGGGTCCACCCATCTGTACCATGGACACAAAAGGAGAGACCATTCCTCAATAGATCATTTTCCAGCAGAAGCAGCTCACTTGCTTGGCAAAGAATAGGATGGGAGAAGTTTATCACCAAGCAGATCCTTTTGACAGGAATGGGTTTATTTTACCAGCTGCTGAAGAGCATGACACTGGGGATTTTTTATTCCTTAAGAAGAGGCAAAATTAACAGGCAGCATTTACAAATGGGATATAAGCTGATTCCATCAATGTTTTCTCCCTATATCAAGTATTTCTTAATCATTCATTCCATAATTTTCCTAAAATGCTTCCTCAATACATTAAAAAGCATGCATTCAATTACACTCAGAAAATTTCTATTGCTTGATTGGGGAGTCTAACTGCCAACAGCTCTCAGAGCCTGCCATCTCTCAAGACAGAATCATACTTAATACTTAGTGTAACTAGGCTTTTCATCTTAAACTGTAATTACTTTCCACTTCAGAACTACAGAATGAAGCATCTTCCCCTTCTTAAGCCTCCCAGCACACAGCCAGCTTGCAAAAAAATTGGACAAAGAGCATTATTGATTTTCTCAAGGGAGTAAGATATTTGCTAACTGCCAAGAAGAAACCACAATTCTTCATGTGCAGCACAAGGAGATGCAGCATGAGAAATGACACACATTACCCTGGCCATATTCTGGAAAATCACTGCAGCTGAATGAAATCTCAGTTTGCCACAAAGCAAGCAATATGGAAAACTAGAAGTGCCTCTAGGAAATCAGCAGTGAACGTGCAAAGACAGCCAAAGTTTTCTTTGGGGGGGGGCTAACAAGAGGAAGAAATGAATTTCAATGTAAATATTTGCAATTTAAAGACAAGCAGCAGTAGAAACAGGTGGAAATGAGATTTGACAAAAACAAACAAAATTTTACTGCCTGCAAGTTACACACACGAGAAAAATTCAGAGAAAAAAAAATAGCATCAGCACTGCAGCTGAAATTGCAACTCACTTGCTAAAAAGAATAAAAAGACTGTAATTCCAAAAGATTTCCATACATTTTATTATATTTATATAGACATAGAATGTTAAGGGTCTTCAACAGCAAGTCATTATAGCAACACTGGAGCAAGAAAAAACATGCAAACAGAAAATGCCTTTCAAGAGTCAATAGTCACAACACTAAAAAAGGAATTTAGTCATTAAAAACAAACAAACAGATCAGTTTCAAACCCACAACCAGCAGCTTGATCAAAGTAATGAAAATCCTTACCTGTGCATTCTTATTCCTGGCTTCTCTCCTTGCTGCCTTTTCTTTTAGCCTTTTCTCCTAAAAAAAAAAAAAAAAGAAAAGAAAAACAATCTCAATCCTGTGTTTCTTTTTTCTTTTAATATTTTAAGACTGAAGTTGAAGGCAGCTGGATATTTTTAATAAACACATAATATACTGGTGGGTTTCACCCCATTGTTACTGATGAAACATGATAGTTTTAAAAAATTGAGATATTCAAAAATCACATTCTATCTTTACTGAGACTCTTAAAGGAATGATGCAGCTAAGTATTTAGACAAAGTTAGTAGTTGGCTCTAAAACAAGGTGGCTAAAATTGCACCAAGAGATGCAACTTTTCTTATTTCTCAGGGGCTTAATATGAAATCCAATCCATTTAGCAGCCTGATAATTTTCATAACTTTGAGATTGCTAAAGCAACTGGGGAGTGAAAGATGAAATATCTTCTCCCAAAGTTTTGTATCTCCATTGTTAACAAACACTCTACAATAGAATTTGCTTAATAACTGCATTGATTCAGAAATTAAGTTCCCTCCACCCAAGGAATTCTGCTATAGAAAAATGAGCAAAACACAAGGATAGAATTAATTCAAAGCTATCAGTCAGATTTCTGAGCATACAAAAGTGCCCAGGGTATTTCATTCAATTGACATTTATTGCTGATTTTTTCCTTGCTGTTGTTCTCACTGGGATTGGGTTATTTTTAAAGCTGAAGTATTATCTCTAATTTAGACTCTTGAAAATTGAACATCCTCTAAATTACCTATTTCATCAGGTAAAGGCAAAAAGTCAGGTCAAGGCACATGTCCCTTAGAAAAAAACCCACACCACTCCTGTATTTTCTTTTAATGATGCTGATGACACTGGTGTTGAAACTTTATGTGAGCACAAAAATGTTGCTGGAGTTTAACTCTGAGTAACACAGGGTCACTCCTAGAATCAGCACATTTAGAACCAAGACCACATAAAAGGGGACATTAGCAGCAGGCCAGGGACACCACCTCAGCACAGCAAAGGCTGAAGACCAGTCACATTTCAGCTCATTTCTGGGAGTAATAAGTAAACTACAGTCCTGGTGCTGCATCATCACAATCATCCACCAAAGCCTGTTGGTAGGTACCACAAAAAGCTGTTTGGAAAAGCAGTGTGATTGAGTGCAGATCTTGGAAAAGTAGAATGCAGTGGGCAAGATTGTCAAAACTGGTGTCTAAAATCAGTTTACTTTGATCCATTTCTCTTGTATGTGCCATTTTCTCCCAGTTGGCCACAATACTTAAGTGAACAGATCAAGTTCATCTGTGTCTTATGGGTTTTTTTCTGATGATTTTACTTAAGTTCTTCACTTTCACCCACTCTGTTTTTAAATGGTTTAGTTGTTCAATTGGAACATTGCAGTTCTCTTGGTTTTCTGCTAAAATTGTGATCCTTTTCAGACTTCACCACTGAAAAAGTGAAAGAGAAGAACTAGAAAGTAACACACCAGATATTCCAAAGCAGGATAAAGCAGCTTTAAAATGGGATAGCACAAGAAATTTTCTATATAAAGTTCTGTGGTATATGAAAAGACAGTTTAACTACATCCATAGCCTTGAGCCAATAAAGCAGCAAAGTTCCAGCTCAAGGGATTTAAAGAGAACACTGAGAAGACAGTTATGAAAGCAGAAGATTGACATTCTGTCACAGAAGAAAAGTACACCAGACAGCATAATATAGGTAAGTCTCCAAAGAACAATAAAGACACAAAAAGCTGCTAAAATTAATAGATGCAGAGAGTGAAATCAGTACACAAGGAAAACAAGAGAGAGTGGCAATCAAGAGGAGATGCTGTCAAGATTTTTTTTCTCCTAAGTGTGAGAGAGAGAGGATTTGGTTCCTTGTCCATGAAAAACAAAAGACTTTGCATAGGATGCATCTATGTTGGCACTAAGCTGGCATTAGCAGTGCCCAAGATCCCCAAGGCTGAATACTGCACACCACCTCTGGGCAACTTGTGCCACTACCTGACTGTCCTCACGTGGAAAAAATTCTCTTTTATCCATGCTAAGTGTTTTTATTTTCACTTATGGCTTCACTTGTCTCTTGTCCTGCACTGCTGTGAAGAGACTGGCTCAATCTCTGTCTCCTCCATGGCTTCCCTGTAGACATGGGGGGCTGCTGTCAGGTCCCCCCAAAGACATCTCTGCTCCAGGCTGTGCACACCCAGCCTGTCCTCCCAGCACCACCATCTCAGCTGAACTCACTCAGTAGCCAAAGGGATTCAGTGCAAAGCATCAGACAAGAGCTTCTACAGTGTAACCCACCACACAATCTGGGTCTCAGCACCATCTTGCTCTTAACTGGGCTGTTTCACTCACTAATGCAAGAATAACCACCAGGCTTTAACCTAGGCTTCCATTTGAGGGAAAAAAAAATCATTTTAAGGCACTGATTAAATTTATATGCAGCTCCAAGCACGTAGGTAAGTACATACAATGTGCTGAGCAAATGCTTAAATACTTTTCCCCACTCAGAACCTTATTTTTTCACCTCAAGGACAGCTACATATTCTGCTGTGCCAAGGTGATATCCCCACATAATAAAGACACCCTTCTATGTGACTACACAAACCCCAGAAATTAACTACTTTGCCTTAGGTTACAAAGAAATGCTACAGCACAGCCAGAAACACAGATCTCCAAAGGCTCAGGGGAGTATTTTAACTACATTTCTTCTCATTTTGCTACTTCTAGGAAGAAAAATGGGCACATGCAGGACACTCATGGACAATGACAAGCTGCAAGAAGTAATAAAATGAGGCAAACTTGTACCAGGCAGTTTGATAATGTTTTCTTTCATGTGAATAGACTCTGTCCATCTATGGATAAGGCTGTAACTATCTGTAATTAACTAAGTTGTTCAACACCAGTCTTCACACATGGGGGAAAAAAAACCAGACAAGTCTGGATTTTCTTGGAATATCTGAAGGGTAACAATAAAAATGCCAGATTTTCACTGTTCTATCAAGCTACAGATCACTACTTGTAAAAATAGCACATTATTTAGAGATTAAAGGGATTTTCAAATTCATTTCAATTTCTTAGGGTAGGAAAGCAAAAGATTATCTTTCAAGGTATGAATATTTAATTATGTATGTTACTGGCTGCCACTATTACAGAGTAGCTTTGTAACACAGGGCCATGAGACTCTCAGATAACCAATCACTAGCTGATTAAATACTCTTATCTACACAGTGAAGTCACACCCCCATATTTTCTTTGCATTTTCCACAGAACCACACTGGTTAGAATTACATTCCTTTCATTTAGTTCTTCATTAATAGTATTACACAGCTCAGAGATCTTCTTGATCAGCTTTTAATACCTTCCTGCAAATGATCTTTTCATTCTCCCCCATCACACATCTAGTTAACAAGGATGTCACTTACCCCAGGGATGAAAGATTTTAGTCAGCATCATGTAATATGGTTAAATCATTAAGATTTCAACTAAAAAAAAGTGTTAAGCTATTGAAACCTGCTACCTTTCCTGCACTGGAACCAAAAATAGAAGCCATGAATAAAGCAACTGTTTATATATATGCAAAAGCTACTGAATGTTCATAACTCTGAAGTTAACAAGTCTGCAAATGGCTTCTTTTCATGACCTTATTTCCTCTTCCTTTCACCATCTCTTTTAAAACAAAAACTTATACCCATTTTACTTCAAGACTCCAACACACTTTTAAAAAGAAAAGTTCTAATATTTACATTTCATGTTCTGGAGTTGAGGGAAAAAAAACCAAACAAGAACAGTATTATGGTAGCTCTCTGCAGTTGGTAAAGTTAGGACTATGTGGAAAATGCACCTACAGACAGTTCAAAATCCAAGTTTTAAGCTATTAAATAAATAAGTATATATAGAATCCAGCTATTTTGTGGCCTGGATGTTCTTCCCTACCCTCTTCCTTTTCTCTGCAGTTGATTAAGGGTTTTACTTTGTTCAAAGGTCTGTGATATAAAAAAAATGCAGGATTAACAGCTTTGATTTGAGTACAGCTTTTTTTTCATTTCTAAACAATCTGTACAATGGAAAACTCCTTTCTTTCTCTGAATTTGTACACAGGACATAACTGACAAACTGTAGTTTACCAGCCTACAATTTCACTGCCCTCTTTTATTTGGTTACCTAAAGGCAAGAAACAGTTTCATTCCATACAAGCAAAACAAAACTATTTCATTCTATTGGGTCTGACTGGAGTTGATTTCCCCATCCCAGCCCTCCCAGTGCTGTGCTTTGCACTGAGAGCTGGGAAGGTGCTGGGAACACCCCTGTGCTGTGGCTGCTGCTGCTGGGCAGGGCTGGTTTTTAGCATTCCCACTGCAGTGGGATGGGGTGGCCAAGATCTTGGGAAGGGACATGACCCAGACTCACCAAAGGGATATTCCATACTGGATGATGACAGCTCAAAAAGAAAAGCTAGGAAAAGGAGCATATTGGCTTGTCCTCCAGAGCAACTGCTAAGCTTTTGGAGCTCTGCTTCCCAAGAAGGGCCAGACATCACCTGCTGATGGGAAGTAGAGAATAAGCCTTCCTGTAGCCCCTTCAGGTACTGCAGAGCTGCTTTCCAGCACCTCCTCCCTCAGCCTGGATAGATAGTGAGGGTTGTTCCTACCCAGCTGCAGGACTCTGCATTTATTCTTGTTGAACCTCATGAGGTTCCCCTGGGCCACCTCTCCAGCCTATCCAGGTCCCTCTGGATGCCATCCCATCCCTCCAGCCTTTCCACAGCACCACTCAGCTTGGTGTCATCTGCCAACTTGCTGCTGGTGCTCTCCATCCCACTGGCAATATCATTAATGAAGATATTAATAAATACTTCAGCCTCCACCCTCAGCTGCATTTTCTGATTAGGGTGTATACAAACAACATAGTCACACTTAGTTAATTTTCTTTTTTTTTTTTTTCTACATCAATAAGATGAAGCCAAGAACTCTGATTTTGCTGGAAAACTCTTAGAAAACATTCAAGGGTACTTGAAGCTCTAAGTGTAACCCATCCAGCTGCAGCAGTGAAAGAAAAGCAAACAATGAGCAAACCCTTGGCTCTGCCAGCAGCACAGGGAGGCTGCTTGGATGCTGCTGCTAAGACTGAAAAGGGATGCCTGTCAACCCACTTGTCCATTCCTCTTATCTTAAGAGCTCTGCACTTGGCATTGCCAGCACACAAGGGCTATGAAAGGGCTCAGGGATGCTAGCAAAGCAATACTCCTTTGGTTTATTTCACACATCTCTAATACTTTTCTTTGTTGCTGTTCAGCTAAACGCTCCTCTCAGCAGCAACCTGTTCCCTTTATATTTTGTTCCTATGCTGGCACTCTTTATGAGAGAGAATTTTATCATCCTCACCCAGCACCAAATTAAACCAACTGTGCAATTACACAGAAATCTGTCAGATTTCACCTCAAAGTGAAGGACTGTTCAAGTGCTTTACTTAATAAGAATCATAATATTGCACCAAGATGATTTTTTTTTTCTTTCCCCCTTCAGATTAGTTCTTTTGAAATATCATGCAGTGTCTCTTCAGAATTAATGTATTGATTGATTTCAAACTACAAATGCTGTTTTTCACGGGTGGATTTCTCCTGCAGCACACTGAATGGTTTGTGCTGCTGCTGTGGTTTAACCCAGCAGGCAGGTAAGCACCACACAGCAGCTCCCTCCCTGCAGCAGGACTGGGGGAGAAGCAGGAAAAAAGGTAAAACCAGGGGGTTGAGATAAACACAGTTTAATAGCACAGAAAAGGAAAAGAAAATAAGAACAGTGATAAAAATACACAACACAAGTGATTGACAAAACAATTGCTCATCACCCCCTAACCAATTTTCTCAGGCCAGTATGAGAAGCTGAGAAGTCCTTGACTTAATGCAAGCATTGCTCAGCAACAACTAAAGCATCAGTGTGTTATCAACATTGTTCTCACCCTAAATCCACAAGACAGCACTGTACCAGTATCACTTTCTTCCTTACTGGGAAGAAAATTAACTCTTATCCCTGCTGAAACAAAGATAATTGTATAGCATCTATTTTTATTTTTATTAATTGTGTTTTGTTGGGGTTTTTTTATCACGAGTGAAAACATAGAAAAGATACCCCAGTGATTTTAGTTGTTTCTTGAACTATTATGCACAGTATTCAGTACTTTTTTGCCATATGCCACAAGCACAGCATTGCAGTGGGCATTAAACCCCAAGAAATGCAGCATAGCATAAGACACACAAAGGAAAATAAACAAATCACCCACCTATATGTAAATATCAGCTGACATCTGGTCTTCTCTCTTAAAATTACCAGAAGCAATTATTTTCAAAATAAATTCAGTTTGATTCTAACCTTTGGCCAACTGCAGGTTGTAAAGGAAATGTATTCTTCTCAAGTGAAACTGCATCATTTTCAAGATCCTGTATCAGGTGCATCTTTCACTGAATACATTAAATTAATAGAGATTTTAAGTCATCATGACCATGGTTCAGCTCAGCACCATTTCCCAGTATGACCCATTAAAAAAATTAAAAAAAAATAAATATTTCTAGCACTGTCCTCACATTCCAAGACCATAGGGTATCTTACTTGCTGGAAAGTCAGGTAAGAAATAAAGCTTTTTTTCATTTTTTCTTCAGCACCAATGGGCTTGTTTTTTGAGCTTGGGTTAGTACACAGAAAGAGAGGTTATTAAGAAGTGAGATGAATCCCCCTCTGCCACTATTTTCCTCCAAACAACAGTGTGTTTTCAGTTGCAGACTTGAAAAATGGAGTGCAAAAACATGTTCTGCATGCTTTATTCACTTCTGCCTTTATTGCTGTTTAGAACATCACACATCTGAAAAGAGCTCAGATCTATAGCTCTCACTGGGCTGCCATTAAATGGCCATTAAGGCAGAATTCTTTTCACATCATTTAGATCAGTATTAGAGCCCTTTCCCTTGTGCTCACATGATAAAATTTACTGTGCTTCCACAACCTCAATAAGCATTAATGACATCACAGTTACACCTCAGATTGTTAATCATTTTCATTCATCTGCTTTCCATTTTTTTTTCTGTATTTGCAGAGGAAGGAGAATAAGGAAATGTGAGATTCATGGATGAAACCTAATTATAAGTGTAGATGCTTTGCAACTTTCCCCAAGCCTTAAGGCACTGCAAGACATCTCAACTCTGAGCATCTCATGAGTGCACCCAAGCATTTTTCTGATCACACTGAAAACTCTGCTCCTTTAAATGACATTCACAAATGGATTTAAAAGCAATGGCCTGTGGATACTTTCTGAATAGTTTTGCTCTTCATCAGACACAGTTTTGCAAAGAAAAGTTCATATTAAGCTTGCAGGCCACATTAACCTAAGAAAAAAAAAAGCTATTCAATATAAGTTTTTATTTTAAGAAGTTTTCTGGGTTTTTTTTCCCCCTCAAGATCTTTGTTTTATTATACTCAAGAAACCATGAGAGGGATTCTCAATGGAAGATGACCTGTGAAATGACAAGATTTATAAAACTACTTTCTATATCCACTCACAATCCAAATCAAAATCCAACCCATGTGCAAAATATATTAAGAAAAATAAAAAAAAAAAAATATATATGTAAAACAACATATGCTTTCATAACCTTGCATAAAATAATAATTATTATTGAAGTCACCATTTTAAAGCCAATGTAAAGACTTCAGGTATTAGCACACATCTACTTCAGGGAACTTTGATTCTTGATGTACCTAACTGTGTAACAGGCTGCATCTCTCTCTAGTGGTCTTCTAATCTACCTATAAAATAACTTTAATGCAAGAACAGGAATTAA
Source organism: Corythornis vintsioides (assembly GCA_025447755.1). Lineage (NCBI taxonomy): Eukaryota > Metazoa > Chordata > Aves > Coraciiformes > Alcedinidae > Corythornis > Corythornis vintsioides. Next base: position 70,772 of record JAOEGS010000390.1, read on the forward strand.
GAAAATAGGAATTGAGACACTGACATTTGAAACTTGCTGCAAATGAAGGCACAGAAGTTATGTTGATTAAGAAGTTAAGACCTTGAACAGAACTGAAGCCAAAGCAGAGAGGAAAAAATCACCCATGGCTTTTTCAAAAAGCAAGAAAGGAGAGAGTTGTTTTTTCCACCTCAGTAACTAAGGTGGAAAAGCAAAAGCCTGAGAGCTGTCACATCTGCTGTTAGGAAGAATATCAAATGGAAAAAGATCTGCAGCAGTCTGCACCAGAGTCCATGCTATGCCATTCTTTCATTAATGGACTGACAACTTGCCCTGCTGACAATGCAGTAAATTCCCCCCCAAAAAAATTAGTGAGAAACAAACTAGCAAAAACACTGTGTGTTGATGGTACCTCTCTATCATTCCTAAATTATGCTGCAATTAAAATCACACTGGAGAAGATCTAATAATGTGCTTTCTGTTAAGAAAAAAAATGACTAGTGTGACTTAGTAATAAGGCAGAGTAACAGAAATATTTCAATCTGTGTGGCAGCCTAACCTTATAAAGCCTAGATTAATTAATATTTAAAATTAATTAGTATCTCAAGCTTGAATGCCTTTAAATTTGGGTATTAGGATACTAAACCACTGCAAAAATTAAGTGCCAATCAGGAAAGTGAAATGTGAGACTGAGCATTCAGCAAGTGGCTGTTGGCAGATATTTTAGAGACATTCTTCCCCTTCCTCCTAAATATCTTCAATATTTATTAGATAAAATATGTCAAGAAACATTTTTTTTTTATTAAACAACACATTCTGCTGCTTGGAAAAATAAATAAATAAAAGGAGATGCTCCCACTAAACTCTTATCAGATATTAAAGTTGGAAATAAAGCTCCACTGTCAACAACTGGTACTGAATAAGGCTTTGTGTTATCAAACTACTTAAGTCAGAACAGCCTTTTTGTGTGCAATGCCACCCTGAAAAAGTGATAAATTTAAATGTACTACACTTAATTCACAACATATTTAAGTGTTTTTTTCTCAATGAGCAATCCATACGATGGGATCTATTTCTGCACTTCAGTAATTGAGGTAGAAATCAACTTACCCTATGTTTTTCCTTTATTTTCTTCCTGTATTCTTCTTTGTCAAATTTGTCTTCTTGCTGCAGGATCTCTTTTGCTTTATCTAAGTTGATACCACTGGCATCATCTTCCTCATCTGCCTTTGCCAAATTGGATTTTTGCACAGGTGGCCACTGCTGCACTAACTGAATGATACACATCAACAAGAAAAAGAATGGTTACTTTCTTTTTTCACACCAAAGTTTTGACACCCTAAATATTTCAATACATTACTTTTGCAGACAAAATCAAGACCATTTGAAATGGAAAAAAAACCTTTTGCACAATACAAACTTGAGTATTTCATTTTTAATGCCACATTCAGTCAAAAATAAGCATTTGAAATCATGTCTCATGATACAACTCTTAAATAGAAAGGTTGTTCAAGCAAATTCATTATTCTCTAAATAATTTTATAATTATTTATAGGGGAAGTAGAACAGATGTGGGAGGCTGTATTGGTTATTATATACAAACTAGACTGGAAATGCTTGATGATTTAAGTTTGACTTGTGGATGACATGCAGAGCACATCCAGATTCTCTGAAATATCTGAAATTCTCCAGTGAAGACAAGGACTACCAAGTTCACCAAGAAATTATCCCCACCCATCTTATGACCTAATAGTTTATAGCTCATAGCATAAGCAGACATCATCTGGGAGTACTCTGTGAGAAATCATTGGTAAAGTAGTAACAATTAAATAAAAGAAATTAGATGACAGAAAACATTGAGTGTCTTTCAGCTACAAATGCAAAACCCAAATGTGCTTAGGACTAATGTACATATATCTAAATATCAATATCTAAATATATCTAGAATATTTCTAAATATCTAA
>JAOEGS010000391.1:10381-31616 GCA_025447755.1 Corythornis vintsioides
CAATATTTCCCCCCCTCCCCCCCCTCCTTGCTCAGCAGCTCCGAGCTAAGAGGAGGTTGTGCAGTTTCAAGAGATGCCCGATGTTGCCAAAAAATAATAATAATAATTAAAAAAAAAAAAATCCCTTACTCTCCCGCCTCACCGAAACCCTGCCATTTTACTCATTAATTTTGTAATTAATCAGTTAAGAAGTTCTGACTTATTGGATTAAAGGGACGGGGAAATGCAATACCGCCCAACCTCATTTTCATACGCGATTGTGAAATTTCTCTTTTGAGCCTCTCTCAGCTCCGTGCCCGCTTCGAGCCGAGGGGGATGTGGCCGCAGGAGTCCCTGAATCGGGGGGGGACACCCTCTGAAGAGACCCTCCGGGGATGGGGGACCCTCCGGCTTCACCCATCGCTCCCCGTCCTTGCTCCCGACGAGTCCCCGCGGGGCCCGGGAGGAGCCTCTGGGGCGAGAGGCCGCGGAGGGAAGGAGTTTTCTCGGCCCTTTGCTTCTGGGAAGATGCAGTGCAGGGAGAGGATGGGGAGGCTCAGGGGGTCCCCCGGCACCGAGGGTCCCCTCGTAGCCATCCCCGAGGCCATGGGCATCCCTATCCCGAAGGAGGGTCTCCAAAGCCCCGCTGCCACCTCCAGCTCCGGGACACGGCCCGTCTCCCACGGATACACCCCCTGCATCCCAGCTCCTCTGAACACACCCCTTTCTGTCCCTATCCTGCCTGTCCCTGTCCCTGTCCCTGTCCCTGTCCCTGTCCCTGTCCCCGTCCCTGTCCCTGTCCCTGCCCTGCGTGCTCCTTGCCCTGCCTGTCCTTCCCTGCCCTTGCTCTTGCCCTATTCTCACCTTTCTCGCCCCTGCCCTGCCCCGTTCTGCTCATCCCTGCCCTGTCCTTGCTCTGCCTGTCCCTGTTCAGCTTGTTCCTGTCCTTGTCCTGCCTGTCCCTGCCTTGCCTGCCTGCCCCTAGCTGCTGGCCTATGTCCTGGGCAGTGGGAACAGCAATACTTGCATTTGGAGGGACAGTTTGGGATGGACAAACTGCAGAGCCCACCCTGCAATCAGGCACTGGGCCAGGGAGGAGGTGACCTGGCAAACTGGGAGCTCCAGGGGACACTTGGGCATTTGCATCCCAGGGGTTTTTTCCTCTGAGCCACCACCCAGTGGCAACTGTGTCCCCAGAGTGACAGCCCTGGGTGACACAGCCAGTGGCCCAGGGACCTTCCCCTTTGTCCCTCCTCAGAGCAGGGAACGCTGCTGGTTCCCCTGTGTCCCTGGACTGAGCAGGAGGCAGGAGCAAGGGAACCAGCCAGGGATTAGGATGATTTCTTTATTTTCACAACATACACTTTGCAATTAGACACATCCAGTGAATTATTTCTCTACCTCTGCCTTTGATCTTTTGCAAACCAGAGAGCTTCTCAAAACCCCTTCTGCTGTTTTCAGCCATTTTGGGTTTCTTGGACAATTAATGTGCAGCAGGGATTCCTTTCTTTGCTGCTTCTTCTTCCTCCTCTTCCCAGAACAAACAGGCACTCCCATCCCCCCTGTCCCGGGAAGATTCCTTTCCTCCTTCTCCTTGTGTCATCACCGACCCACTAGAATCAAATAATATGTATTTTGCTGGATAATTTTGATGGAATTATGGATGAGGCATAAACCCAATGCCCAGAACCTAATACATGAGATCTGTTACTATTATTAATTACTATTATTCATTTGTAAATCCTGGAAAACTTACATCCAGAAATGGATGCTTTATGTTAATTATTTAGTAAAGGGTGTTTTTTTTCAGCAATGCAGCAAATCTCTGGAGTTTCTGCATTTGTTTTGCACTTAAAAGAACTTGGTGTGAATGTAATCAGCACATTAAAGTGCTTCTTTCATTAGGGGACAGGGAGCAGGGAGCAAGTCTGTCCCACCTGGCTCTGTGCCTTCTGCCAGGTGACCTTGGAAAAGGCAATTCCTTGGAAAAGACAATTCCTGCAGAGTGCTGTGATTGACTATTATTATTATTTTTATTATTATTATTATATTGTCATTATTGTTATTATAATTATTATTGTTGTTATTATTATCCTTTCTTTTCCCTTTCCCCATTGACAAAATTCCCAGCCTTTCCCAAGGCACTCAGGCAAAATCCTCAGAGTTTGCTGCTGGGGATGTGACCAGTTGTCTCCAGATGAGGATGGGGATCCACACCATGGATCCACACCCAGGGGACGTCTGCTTCTCATTTCGTGGAGGTGGTAAAATGCAAAGGCCAAAGAGTGTTTCTAGGAGGTGGGTTGGGAAGGGTTGAGGTGACCTGGGGTGGTTTCTAGTCACTCTTCTGTTAGGTGAAAATAAACCACAGAAGATGTCCCTCCTCTTGGAGGTGAAAATCCAGCTGGAGACAATGAAATCCACCGGCTTGGGCTATTTCTACCCATAAAGATCATCCCTCAGTGAGATAAGAGGGAGAGGCAAACATCATAAAGGCATTTTTCTCACTCAGCTAAGCCAGGAATTTGAAGTCCTCAGGACAGAGACTGGTTCTTGGGTTGTATTTGTGTAGATTCAGCACAAAGCAGGGACTACAGTTATTTCCTTGATATTCCCACTTCCCTGACTGCTACAGTGCCACTGTTTTGTCTTTATTGGAGACACTTATATTTTTACATCCCTCTTTTTCTTCCCATGCATCTGCCTGAGTTGCTTTTGGGGGTTTAGAGTATTAGACACATTGTGTATTATTCATAATATCAATAGCAGGTATTGTCCTGCTACAGTAATTAGGTAATTAACATAACTCAACCTGCTTTGCTCAGCCAGAAATCTACCTTAAAGTGTGAAGAGCTGAACAGGGGCATAGCTGGGCACTAAGCATTTGCTTTAGCTTTCCATAAAATTCCAATATCTGCATTTCTTCCCCAGTCAGATCCTCCACAGACCCACCAAGCAGACAGAGAGATCTGCTCTTAACATGCTCTAAGAGCTGGGAGAAATTTCTTAAGGGTGCTACTTCTGTAGGTTGAATCCTGGCCATCTGCAAATGCCAAGAGGGTTTTCTCTTCCCTTCAAACGGAGAAGAGAGCCTGAAGATTGGGAGAAAAATCCCAAAGAAGTCCAAGGTCTGAGGGGTGTTCTCCATGACCTTCAGCATGGCCAGAGCTCTGCATCCCTGTGTGTCCCCATCAGCCTTCTGATGGAGTTTAATGTTCAGCCCCTTCACTTTGCTCTTTGCCCATGACTTCAGAGTCCTAATCCAGCAGAAAGTTCATTATTTTATGGCCTGATTTCATCCTTGGGTTTTTTCTTCCCATCAGATTCTGTTGTTCTCTGTGTGTGTCTGTGATAATTCACTTGTCTATTAGCAGAGCCCAATGCTGAGTGGTGCAGAGCTGCCCATGACCATCACTCAGCATCAGGAGCTATCAGAATGAGGGACTCAGTGCAGTGGCCACTGAAAACAAGATGAATCATCTCCTTTGACCTTGCTGCCAGGATTCTATGGCTTTGTGATTCCAAGATTCTGTGATTCCATTATTTTATGATTCTGTGATTATCTGATTTTATGATTATATGATTTTATGATTCTCTGATTTTATGATTCTGTGATTCTCTGATTCTCTGACAACTATTGCAAATCAGAGGACAAGATTCAAACACTCGAGTAAATGCAGATATCCAGTGAAGTCTGCAGAGCTAAACCAGCTTCTGCAAGTCAAGGGCTGAAGGTGACATGTGGACCACACTGATATCTCTGGGGTGTTTGGTCCAAAGACTGGAAGCTCTGAACAGGACACGGGTGGAGAAGTGACAGCTGTCCCTGCTTTTAATGCCTTTTTCTGTCTTGAGGATATAAACCTCTAAAAGGTTAAGAAATAAATGATTGATTGGAGTCAGAGTAAATAGTAAAGGAAAAGAGAAGTTCACTAGCAGAAAGGTGTATTTATTTTTTTTCTCCCTTTACTCTCTGTGTGTCTGAAGGATGAACTTTGTCCACACAGCAAAGTTTAGTAAAACTGGGCTAAAAACCCTATGGAAGCAACCCATGAAATTATAAAAATCCAAATAGAGCCAGTGACTTTTTGCCAGCTACTCCTTTGTTTAAGACAAGGGGAGGGCATTATTTTATCCTGAGTGATTTCAACCAACCTGATTTCTACGCTCCAATATGCAAACCCCAATTTCAGCAAGGTGTCTGTGCCCAGAAAAGATCAAGCCTTTCAAAATTCCTCTGTAGGAATTTGTGTGACTTGGTCAGAGAGTTTGAAAAGCCAGCGTTAGGAAAATGAAAACAAACTGTTGGTGACCTAGAACATAGAGAGAGAAGAGAGAAAATCAGATGCTACAGCTACAAGGTCATAAACGCTGGGAATATTAAAATAAATAGCAGAGCTCTTGAGTTAATGAAAAGCCAGTTAGGCCAATAAACATCGAAAAGAACACATATGAACAAACATCCATCTCCTCGGTTCATGGCATGAGTGCTGTTCCCAGCCTCACCACATTTTAGGACTAGTTCCTGCTGGAGTGAGCAGTAAACAAGGGAATCAGATGGACACAGCCCTGCCTGAATTTCTCAGCCTGTGTGAGAGGGAGTTTCTGTGAGCCCTGAACCCTCCTGAGGCTGCAAAATCCACCCCCCCAGCACCCTGCAAAGGCCTGAGCTAATGGGCTGTGGACAAAAGAGTGGTGAATAGATGACAAAGGAGTCGGGCACCAGCCCCGAAGGCAGAGCTGGAAACCTCTGCTAGTTAATACCCAGAGCCCTAAGGGCTGGAGCCTCTCTGCACTGCATTGTCTGAGCCCCTGCAATTCAAGCAGGCCAGGCAAGAAATCTCTGTTCTCTTCTAATTCACTCCAAAACTCTCTCTCTGCATCATGGGCTTTATCCCCAAGCTGGTACCCAGGTTCTGCATCCCCCTCTGTGGTGGGATGGCCACTGTGAGCTCCATCTGGGGCTGCTCAGAGTGGCCAAGAGCTTTGAATCTCACCCTCAGTACAAGCAGGGAAGGGAGGAAGGCTGCAGTTTGCATTTTAAAAACCCCAAACCATATTTTTGAAGGGCTCTGCTTCTGTCTGTTCTCCAGTTCCTGAGAAAAAAAAAAAAGTAAAAAAAAAACAAAACCAAAAAACTCAGCTAAGGAAAGATTTTGGTAGAAACCCAAAAGTGACATTCGCCTGCCTTTTCCAGGTAATGCATATGCATGCATGCAAAACTCCAGCATTGGTTGTTTCTGCCTCAGGATTAAGAGCTATGGCATGAACAGAAATAGAAGACCATCTTTACAAAATTCCTTTTCAAAATTCCATATGCTGGGCACATACCCTGCAAAAGATGGAGAGTTGGAGTAAGGAGATGGGGCTGGCAGCCAGGAACTGGAGCAATAAGCTCAGCTTTCCCTGCAGGTCTGTTCTTTGTCTTTGGGTCATTTCTCCTTCCCCATCCTGTGGTTTTTTTTCCTTCTCTAGTTGTGTCTCAGAACAGTCCTTCCTGGGAATACTTAGTGACCAGGAGGTTGATTTGCCCAGATCTCTTGAATTCCTATGAATGGACTTTGATGTTTGGCATCTTCAGGAGATACAGGGGTGGCTCTCAGAGCTGCTACTTAAAACCCAAGTAGGATTTAAAGGGGTAAATGGCCCATCAGAGTACCAGGAGTTATGTCAGCAGAAGATGGGTAGGAGAGCTTCTTGAAATACAGGGGAAAAAAAAAGAGATTATTTTGGAAGACTAGTAAAAATGTCCTAAAATTCTGCAATTTAGCAAAAGGAAAAAGCAGCCCTGACTTGTGGTGTTGCTAGGAAAACAGCAAATCAAGTCCTGGTTGTTCTCCATCCCTCTCTGAATGACTTGTGGGTAGAAGACATCTTTTCTGCCTTTAAAATAAAAGCAGGAGCTTCCCAATGCCAGGGCCATTGGCATTTACAGTGATATAACACCAGGAAACAATTCAGGTTCCAATTTGTACCCCCAGTGTTCTCCCTCAGCTGAGGAACACATGGCTTGGTGGGGAGCATCCAGCCCCCTCCACCCTGGGAAGATGATTTGAATAGAAAAGCAGGAATTGAAGGAGCCATCCAGGAGCCATCCAGGAGCAGAGGCTGCAACCTCACCTTCCTGAGAAGCTGCCAAGGGATTGTCCTCTTCAAAGTCCCACCCTGCCAGAACATCTTCCCTTCTCCTGGATGGTGAAGGTGATGGGAGAGAGGAGCTGGGTGGCTGCTCCCCAGCTTCTCCTCTCTGTGTATCCCAGGAATGCTGTGAGCAGCTCCAGAGCAGGAAAGATTCAGCAGCTCAAAGGTTTGTGATGTTTGTCAAGTGGAAAAAAAGAAACCCCAACCAAACAACAAATGAACCATGTGAATCAAACAAGCCCTAGGAATCTTGTAGATAAAATACTGGAATCACCTGGGGAAGGGTCAGATTTCCAGGAAATAATGGGATGATTTTCTCTTGGCCTCCCCTGAGTGGCATGGTGATATTTTGGAGTGTATATTTTCACTCTTTCCAGGTGTCTCTCTTTGGGCTGTTTTGGGAGGTGTGGGAATTGCCATTTTTTTTTTCCCCTTCAAAGCTCTGTCTGGAAATGTCAGGACCCTTCCCATCAATATCCCAAGCCCTTCATCAATCCAGTTGATTTCGTTTTGTTGGAAGGAAAACCGAGGTGTTTCCTGCTGATTTCTAGCAGAATTCTCCAGTCTGCTTTTGTAGCTGCTACAGCTTTATTTTTATTCTTATTTTTTCATCTGAGAAACCAGTTTGCAGTGTTCTTAGCACAGAAATCTGCATGATCCTTAAACAGGTTGCTGTGATTCCTAATAGTGGAAGTTTCCCATGTTCTAGATGTTTAAAAAACAACCAAAGGAATCAGTCGGGGGGGGGGGGGGGGAACCCCCCCTCTGCAGAAATAATTTGAAATAGGTTGAATGGATTTCAACAGATTTCAGCTTTCTGAGATCTGGGTTGGAAGCTCCTTCTCCTGGGATGAACTGGGGCATTTCTGTGCTCTCCCTGCAATTAGGAACTAATGTCTTTTATTTCAAGTCTTTTGAAGTCACTTTGGAGGATGGGTGCCCAGCTCCAATTTGCTAAAGCAAAGCTGTGCAGTCCTGGAGAAAAAGAAAGAGAAAAAGAAATTTAAAAAATTAAAAAAAAAAAAAAAAAAAGTATTTGTTAGCAAGCAGCTAAAAGAGCAAATACCTGTCTTGGTGCTCTGACCAAAAAGAGGTGAGAGGTACAAAAATGTGACTGCACATAAACTGTGTGTGAGGCTATGATGGGGTTTTCCCCCCTGTATTTATGATTTCAGACTTGCAGCTCAAAAATGACTTTAAGTTTTGGTGTCAGTTACAAGCAGGCTCAGTGAATCTCCAGGTTCCAGGGATGATCTTATCCTTTGGGCATATAGTTGCAGATGGAAAAGGGTGGCTAAGGAAGTTTTACATCATTAAGGCAGGAAAGGAAGATGCAATAAACCATTTTTTTTTCCCTCTGCAACCAGGTTTTTTCCCCTCTGCAACCAGTTTTTTTTTCCCTCTGCTTCTTTGCATTGAGATTATTTCTATTTTATTTATGAATGAAGAAAATAGCTTCTTTTTTTTTTTGTCCCCTCTAACAAAATAAAACCCCACAAAACCCAAACAGACAATAGAGCTGAATTGAGCTAAGAAGTCACCATTGGGAAACTCAGCTGAACTTGCCCCTTCCTTCTCCCCTCACTGTTGTGCATTAACCAGATCCCTTTTCCCCCGCTGCAATCAGAGCTGAGGAACTTCCATGGATTTCCATAGGAACGAGCTAGAACATGGTAGATTGAAATATCAGAACCTTCAGCTCTGCTCCCTGGGAACATCAATCTGTCTTAATACTTGATTTCAGGGGATGATATCAACAAAATCCAATGATTTTTTCCAGCAGAATGGCACTGCCTGCTCAGGCTGAGCCATCGCCTGTGAGCTGTGGCTCTAAACCCACCTTCCACATGAAGCATTTTTTATTCTGCAGGAAAAAAAAAAAAAAAAGAGATAAAAAAAAGAGATCCTGGAACATCAACCAAGTGAAAACACACATTTCTTAGCTTGTAAAAACAGATTCTCTCTCCACTGTATATCCAAATTAGTGACCTGTGTTAGGAATAAACTGGTCATGCACCCCTGACATGATTCTGTCATTCAAACCCTCTCTGGTACAGCACAAACTGAGGCTCAGCGTGTGTGTTGAGGCTGAGAAAGAGAAGCAGCTTCTCTGGGAGGGTTCAATTCATAAGTGTGGATCTGATTCTGGATATACAGAGTAGAATTTGTAAGGAAACATCAGTTCTTCATAACCCAGAGACACGTCCCTTGGACGAACACGTGGCTGCAGGGAAAGGAACAAATCCAAACCACAGCCAAATGTGGAGCTTCATCTCTTTTTTATTTAGAGAGAAGAGAGGCTATTGATTTGTTCCAGCCTGTCCCAGTCTCAGGGATGGATGTATCCCAGCTTACAAACACTATCCTTAAACTTGAGCTAACTGTGGTTTGGGCTCAGGGTGCAGCCTGCCCAGGGCTGTGCTCTCTGCTCTGGGTGAATTCCAGCAGCACTGGGGCTTCCCTGACATCAGGTGCTGAGTCAGGTTCTGCTGCACATCCCACCACTGCTTCTGCTGGGAAAAGGGGGGAAAAAAAAAGGGCTTTTTAAACTATTTACTGCATGAGGTCATACTGCAGAGGCCAGCCACACTGCAATGTGGCCAGCCTTGGCTGCACCAGGGCAGGGGCACTCCAGGAGCTGTCTCTCTGGAGTCTTTCTTCTCCAACAGACCATTTAACCCTTTCAGCTTTCTGACAGCTGAATACATAGGCAAATGAAGCAGGGCTTAATCTAGGGTCCACCCCCCCCAAAGGCCCCGTATTAAAGAACTTAAGGAACTAATTGCTTCTGTAGTGCTGCTGCTGCCCTGTGACTGCTGAAAGGCTCTTGGAGGGGTTTGCCTTTGCTCTGTGCCCTACGTGCCAGCCTTACTTTGTTAGAATTTACTATATTTCCATATTAAAACAGCCAGAAAAAGAGGGACTCATTAAAACTGCATCATGTCACTCGGCTGAACTTCCCATCCCTCCTTTTCCCCTTCAGTCAGGAGGAAGGATAACAATTGATAGCAGCTCCTCACGGGCAGATGTGGCTGCTGCAGCTCTGGGTAACACAGAGGGACCCTCACTCATCTAACTGTGGCTCAGAGTATCCAAGAAACCCCTCCTAAGCAGAATGGGAACCACAGGGTTTGACCCCTTCCCCCTTTTCTTGCTCTGGTTTCTTTTCCCACTCAGTAGCATCAGCAAGTGGCACAACCTATCCCAGGCTGGGGCTGCAGAGTCCTGCCCCTGGAACCCATCAGCTGCACCCAGCCAGAAAATGTGGGATTAGGAATGGGAGAAAATGTCACCTTGGAGGATCAGAGTTTGAGACTTAAAAGAAAGGGGCTGGGAATGGGAGAGAGGAGATATGGGGGCAGGCTGAGGAGGAAAAGGGAGAAGGGGACGTAGGGTTTCTAAGCAGGGCTGACCCAGGAGGATAAAATATCCTGTTTTCATTGGTTCAAATGAACCATTAAGGAGAGAGTAATTTGTTGACCTTTTTGCTGCCTTATCATGAGATGAACAGCTTAACGTGGGCTTCACATTTGCCTTAACCTCACTATAAATCATAGAAGAATCGATTTATAAAAGAAATTCATTTTTATTTATTTTTCTTTTTGCATAATAGATAAATAAATAACAACACCCAGGAAAGCCTCTTGTGAAAAAAAAGCTTTAGTAAAGCAAGTCAGGCAGATAGGTGCATTGGTGAGACCCTGGGGATGATATTCCCTGCCTTCCTTATTTCTTTTAGTTCTTTTTGACTAAGCAACTGGGAGTCAGGGCTCCTTTTGGGCATTAAAACTAGAGGACAGTGATTTTTCCTCTGATTTCCATCAGCTTTGGCAATGGTTCCAGTGAAGTCGGTTTACTCTCTCCTCAAGCCAGTCTCTTTCCCCAGCTCCTGCAGATAGTCTGGCAGGATTTTGGCTGGAGTAAGGCAGGACAGACACCAGGCTTTGGTTGAAATGACAGTTTGAGGCTTTTCTGTGGCCCTGCCATGCAAGGTTGCCATCTGTGCAAGGAAATGGAGCTCAGGGAGTTTGGAAAATGTCAGCATGCTGGGGACTGCTCATCCCTGAGCCCAAACCACACTCGGGCCCTGGGAAGGATCCATTTTTCTTGGATTTCACTCTAAACCTTGATTTGCAAACGTTGAAGGCTTCACAGAAGCCTGGGCACTGAGCACCACCTCCAGATCCACCCAATCTAGTGCAGTAGACCCAAGAAGTTGTCTTCTTTGGCATGGGAAGAGCCCACCAAAAAGCTTTCCCTATGTGCCTGTTGGGTTTGGATGATCAATCCCAGGTTTGCTGGGAGGGATGATGTGGGATCCTGCCAGACAATGCCAGCACTCTGAGGAGATTCACACTCAGCTGCGATTCCTCATCCACGGATCCCATCCTGCTGAGCCAGTTCAGTGGTTCCAATCTGTCCATGGTTTGTTGGTCACCTTCACCAGGGTGTTTTGTTGTGTCTCTCTGATACACCAGGGAAACCGAGCCACTTCCATGTGGAAAAAACCCAACTTACCACCTCCAACTAGAAAATGACTTGAAATTGTGGGAGAGCCACGATTTTTTCCCTTGCAACACAGGGATGTTTTGTGTTTCCATCCAGTCTCTTCTTAGAGGCAATTTAGCTATGGAGCAGAAGCATCTGGCCTTCAAAGAACTCTGCAATTGCCATGGGATGGTATGATAATGCTGCTTTTATGGGACTGATCTTTTCCATTTGTCCTCTGCTCTCTAGGTAACAGCTTGGAAAATGTCACCTTTTGCTAGGTAAAGAGAAGGCTGTTCTGTGTAGGGTTGGTGATAGGAACTTTCCTTCTCATCACTCTCGATGAGATGCAGATCTTTAAGCAGCCAGCAAATCCTTGTCAAATGAACCCAAATCAGGAAGGTCAAATGTTCTCATGGAGAATGGGAGATAAGGACAACTCGTGTGCCTGTTCTTCAATGTAGCATCTCCTTTGATTGTTCCAAAAGATATTTAAAATTACTTCTAGCAGCAGGCTGGGGAACAATATCCCCGTGTGTGCCAGGCTAAAAATAACCTTTGGAACAGCATTTGTACTATGCTGTGAACTATGTGATTGCTGGGAGAGATTTCAAAACTTTTTTTTTTTCTTTTCTTTTTTTTTTTTTTTTTTCTTCCTGTCTTAACATTAATTACACTTTTCCTGTGTGTCTTCAACATATTGGATGTTGGGTTTTTCTTCCTCAGGTTGCACCTTCACCTAGGGCTTGGGAAAGTGCTGCTGGACTGTTAGTAGCAGTGTGGCTGTGATGAAGGTGGATTTTATTACATGAAGAGTTGGAAAGTTACACTTAAAAGTAATGATAACCCAAAGAGCAAATGCATAAAAGCCAATAGTCCTGCCAAGGGACAGGGACATCCAGAGTTCAAGATATTGCCCTGCTGAAAGCCACTGATGATTCCAAGAACCTGTAGGTTGTGTGGTTGAGTTTCTACCAGGGGTGCAGATGTAATCAGAGGGATCTGGAGCTGTGGAAATTCAGGGTAGGATGGGGATGAGAATCTGGATCTCCTGAGGGTATTTTGTATCCACTGCATGAGCCCATCCCTTTTGGGTGCTGTATGAAGCACCAGCTACCCCCAGAGAAGATAGGAAGGTGCAGCTGAAGCTCAGTGGAATCTGGGACAGTTGGTGCTTTTGGAAGATCTCCATCCCAAATCCCCACACCCCATCTTGCATGTGCATGTGCCTGCTGCCTACTCGGAACCTTCTGCAGGTCCACAAAGGTACTTGCTGTTCTGAGGACAGACTTTTGCTTTTGCTTCCTCCATACATAAGGAATTTTCAGTCCAGAAGGCTGTGAAATTCACTGTTGAGGGTTTTTTTTATTAAGCACCTTGAAATCTATGTAGAAAACACAGACTGTTAACAGCAAGAAGAGAACAAGACACGTTGCTTCCATGGCCCCCTGAGCTCTGGGAGTGCCCAAGGGAGGAGAGGAGGTGTCAGTGTCCCCATTTGCCATCAGAAAACTGAGTCATGAACTGCAGTGGCACAGGGTGAAATCCTAAATTAGGATGAGGACAGGACTGGGACCTCGTGGAAGAGCTTGGAGATGTGTGAAGTGCTGCAGTAACTGCCACAGCCCCTGGCACTGCAGATGATCCTCTCTCCAGCATCACCAGCGCTCACCAACACAGCCACACATCATCCACACCTTCCCTGTGGTGATTGTGGCATCACCTTCATTTCTGGCTCTTCCCAAAACCCTTGGGCAGAGCAGGTGGCTGCTCCCCCCTTTCCTCCTCAAGTGGAGCTAAAAAATGACTTGTAGATTTTGTGAAGCCCAAACAGGATGGGCAAGAGGCTGGATCCATCCACTCCCTTCCCAGTCTGTATTTCTCTGCCTGTGGAAAAAGCTTGGAGGTGGTTGGCAGAAGCTGGTTTTCGATAACAAGAATGAAAGGAATATGTGTACACAGTTGTTTTCCCAACTGGGGTCTGTGTAGTTCTCCTGGAAGGTTAATAAATGGTAGACAAATCCTCTTAAATGGCCCTGTTTACACCACAGCTTAGTGGCTCCAGCCACGTCCTCTACTTTGAACTCTCCTAAATTTTAGTGCAAAAAAAGAATTTGCTTCCCCATGCTCTTTCCAGCTCATCCAGGGTTTTGTTCAGCTCTCTGTCATCAGGACACCACTAGAAGGGAAAAAGGATAAAGGGTGATTTGCCTTATTGAAAAAAATCAGGGAAGGGAAGGGAAGGAAAGGAAAAAGGAAAAAAGATGAAAAAGAGGAAGAAAAAGAAGAAAAAGGAAAAGAAAAAAATGAAAAGAAAAATGAAAAGAAAACGGAAAAAGCTGAAGGAAAAAGAAGAAAAATAGAAATAAAAATAAAAGAAAAATTAAAAATAAGAGAAAGGAAAAAAATGAAAAGAAATGAAAAAGAAAAAAGACAAAGAAGAAAAAAAAATTAAAAATAAGAATAAAGAAAAAAGAAAAAGAAAAAAAAAAAAGGAAAAGTCAAGAAAGATGTTTTGCTTAAAGACAGGATGCTCCTGTAGTGTGAAATGATTAATAAGGAGAAGGAAAAGTTAGTTGAGCAGGGCAAATGGTCGCTAAGAGCTCGGTTAATCACCGGCAGATGAGCTGCGAACACAGAGTGTCTGCGCAGCGCTGGGTGAGCTCAGGATGCTCCTGGTGCTTTCATCCCACTGCAGCCTTTCCATGGGCAGTTGTGGCTTTGGGGGTAGAATCAGATTTCCTAAGGTCCAGGCTCAGCTTTGGCAGCCACTCAAGCACTGACTCCTCTCTCCTGATTTCATTTTCTGGCAGCTCTGATGCTGTCCTTGCGTAATTGTCCTTAGGAGAACCAAGTGCATTTAGTTGTTACCATGAGGATAAGTCGTGCAGCTCTGGGGAAGGCACTGCTGGAAGATCTGCTCCTCAGCAATAGAATCCTTGCCAGTGGAGGAGCTGATTCCTGAAGGTGCTTTGGAAAAGAGATCATTCCTCTTGCTCATTGTCCAAAGGATGATTTGGACATATATATATGCATATACATATGCATATATATAAAATACAGATTGTGTTTACTCTTTGCATTTGGTATGAACACAGGGGTGTCTTACTCCAGTGGGCACCTCCAGGAAAGGTCTTAGCAGGGACCTCTGGAGATCATTGAGTTCAACCCCTCTGCCAGAGCAGGGTCACCCAGGGCATGTGGCACAGGAACGGATCCAGGTGGGTTTGGAAAGTCTCTAGAGACTCCACAGCCTCTCTGGACAGCCTGTGCCAGGCTCTGTCACAACAGTAAAGAAATTCCTCCTCATGTTGAGGTGGAACCTTCTCTGCTCCAGTTTATCCCCATTATTCCTTGCCCTGATGCTGGGCACTAGAGAAGAGTTTGACCCCTTTCTTTTGACACCCACCCTGTAGATATTTACAGACATTCATAAGCTCCTCTCAGTCTTCTCCTCTTGACTAAACAGCCCCAGTTCCACACATACAAAATACACAACAGAAACCAGTGACACCACATCAACATTTGGCTTCTGCTCCAACTCCCAGCTCAGAATAGAACTGTTGGGCAAAGGCTGGGTGAGCAGTGGCTGCTTCAGGGCAACACCAACAATGCTCCTGCTTTGCAGCAGTACTTTTGTTAAGCATCATCACCCAGAGTTTTCAATTAGCAGGGCCTGATGGTCACTCCAACATCCCTCTCCACCAAGCTCAGTGCTCTGTCCCTCCTCCAAAGGCTGTGTTGTGATCCTGCAGCTCACCCATCACGTCGCTGGAGAGATAGAAACAGTTCCTGGAGGATCTGGCTCATTTGAGCTGGTTTTAAGCTCATTTCAATCCACTTGGTAAACTAGCAGAGATAAGCTGCTCCTGCCTGGAGTCACCTTCACTGGGAGCCAGGAATGGATGGGAGGTGCACGGAGCTCAGCACAGAGCTGGGTTCAGCCCCAGTCACCACGTGGCAAAGAGAGGCTGATAATACAGGCTGATAATACTCACTCTGTCATTATCTTTAGCACTTGATCTATATATTTGGCTTCCCTGGCAGCAATTTTCTCGTGGCTGTTGGAAGTGAGGCATCACCTGTGTAACAGATTTTCTGACACTTCCACTCTCTTCTCAAATGCAGAAGAAGAGGTGTGAGAGTGACGAGCTCTGAAGGTGGTGGGAAGACTGAGGAAGACACAGGAGAATCACAGTAGCTATCAGAAGGTCTTACACAGACTGGAAGCTTTTGCAATCCCCGTTTGCAGGTGGGGACTGTATCACAAAAGCTGGTTTTCAGGAGCATGACAGCATTGTTCCCTAGGAGGACAGGGCTTTCCAAGTCTTGATGAGCACCAGAACGTGCTCTCTGGACCCTGCAGATCCCATTTCTTGGTGGTTACTTGTGTCTGAAAAGACATCAGCACAAGCAGCTCCAAAAACAATGTGAACAAGGGCGTCAGAAGCTTCATGAACAGCTTCACTGTTTCCTAAAGCTTGCCTGCAAACCCCTGTTAAAAGGTTGAACTCCTTTAGAGCCCCATCCCAGACAAATACCTGCTGTTAGACACCACTCTGCCAGGCAGCTCTGCTAGAGACCCCCAGCCCTGGCAGTTTGAGATGATCTCTATTTTAGAGATCCAAGTGGTGAGATGCAGTTGTGTTTAGAAGAGGCAGGTGATCAGGGACACAAACTTTGCATGCGAAGGATGGGGTAGGCAAGGGAAATACAGAGGAATGCTGAGAGTTCTTCTCTGATTTTTGGTCACAAGTGGAGTAACTTTATGAAGATATTAACTGAGCACCCAGAGGGAATATTCACTGGAGGTTGCTCAGCTGTACTGCACACACTGAGTTCTTATTTCCCACCCCATTTAAGACTTAAAAACCAAAATACATAATCAAACTGTCCCAAATTAGCTAATACATAATTCTGGGGTTTGGGGTTATTTTAATGATTATTTTCCTTTTAAAGGCAGTGTAAAAATCTAGGTACAGTGTAACAATCTAGGCACATATCCTGAGACTGGTGTTTGTTCCAGTATAAAATGGTACAGATAGTTGCCTTTTGGTGGATTTAAAGCAGCAGCAGCCGGGATCAGAGGGCTGTTAGAAGCAGAGACAAGTGCTGCCGGGCACTGGGAAAAGCAGCTTTGCTTGCCCTGCAGCTGGCTGGCTCTGTCCCTGGGGGGAACACAGCCCAGAAACTAGGGGAAAAAAATAGCCTCTGGATGATGCCACAGATTTTTCAAGGCACATTTTCTGCTGAGAAGGTGTCCTCGTTAATTTGTGTGTTGTCTGGGTTTCCCTGACACCAGGCCAGTGCTATGGACTGTTGGGTTTGCTCTGGTGAGGAACTGGGGGAGTGATCAATAACTGATATGTGTTTCAGAAACACTTAGCCAAGGTCAGTCAAACAAAGCCAGGAAGGGACACACAGTCCCCTCTTGCTAAGCCCATGGGTTTCTGGGGAATGAATATTCATTGCTATTGGGGTGCAGGTGTTATTTCTGCTTCTCTGTTTTAATTCAGTTGGTCCCTAAAGAATCCTTATGGGCTTTGGAGACCTTATGGCCATACCTTTTAACAGCCAGCACCATCCATCTGTGGCACAGTGCTGGCCTTTTGTGTGACCTGTCTTCTGGGTGACCTTGATTTTGCCCCACCACTCATCTGTACAGTCAGTCCTGACCCCTGGACTGTTTAACCCTTTAGAACAGCGGAGCTGGTTTCCCTTGAACCACTCTGGAAGTAGCAAAGAAGCTGCACAAGCAGCTCCTGGTGCTGCTGAGCTCTCCATCAGCAAAGGAAACAGGTGGACACACTTAACTAAAGGGTTTTCTTGAAGCCTTTGGGCCAATCATTGTCAAGAGCCACCACTAAAGGTCATTGGAAACACCTGAATGTGCTGGTGGGTCCCTCACACAGGTGGGATCACTTGAGATCAGTGGTGCAGCCAAGTTTATAAAGTCAGTGGGAGAAGTTACTCCTTCTTTTCTTCCACCCTTGACCCATCAGGCTGTTGTGCTTCTGAAACTAGAAGGTAATAATTCTCTTTTTCTTTCCATCTTAAACTCCTCTTTAGTGGTATTGTTTGTTTCTCCAGGTATTGGAATAGCCAAAATATGGATGTAATATCTGCATTGGTTTGGTTATTTGAAAGACTGACATCCTAAATAAGAGAGTGTCTCTGCATGTTGGTGATTAGACCCTGGTGCTGCTCTGCTGGGATTAAAAACCCCTTTTCTCCTCCTGTCAGCCACTGTAAGGAAGGAACTTCATCTCAGTAAACCATCCAGTTTTAAGTATTTGAAGACTAAGTGGAAGTTTCTGGTGATCAAAGTCATTTCCTTGAATAATGTATTCATACATAAACCTGAAAGAAATGTCATAATTGCAATAAGGTGTCTCTGGGGAGTTTGGTTATCATGATATAATCACATCCCCAGAGAGTGAGAGGCACGAGGCATAGCCCTGTGCTTAATAACACCCCAAGGGTGTGATTATCTCCATGTGGCCTCAAGAGCTGCAACGGGGATGGAAAAGTCACAAAAATTAAGCAGAGGCAACAAAAACATGGAAACCTTGGGTATTTAGACCCCAATTTCTGCATTTTTTAGATGAAAAAATAACTATCTAAGAGCAACCTGATAAACAGCAGAG
This sequence comes from Corythornis vintsioides, assembly GCA_025447755.1. Classification (NCBI taxonomy): domain Eukaryota; kingdom Metazoa; phylum Chordata; class Aves; order Coraciiformes; family Alcedinidae; genus Corythornis; species Corythornis vintsioides. Next base: position 27,637 of record JAOEGS010000391.1, read on the forward strand.
AGTGAGGCTGTTTTCTTGCAGAGCAAGAAAGAATGGGATGCAGTAGTGCCCTCAGCCATCTGCTATGCCTTGTCCTGCTTTCCCTTTTTTTTCTTTCTTCCTTTCTTTTGAATTTTTGAGACCCCCTTCAAGTGGAATTGCCCTGGTGGGGCTGGTTGTGATGTGGCTCAGAGCTGCTGGTCCCTGGGCACGCCAGGGAGGTTGCCTCCTTCTGGGGAGAAAAGCAGGGAAGGGTGAAGGATGGGGAGCAGAGTGGTTCCTGCACAAAACTCCCTCTCTCCATCCTCCTCTCTGCTCTCAGACTCCTCCTGCTGCAGGGCAGGGGGAGGAGGGAGGGCACAGGGCCCATGCAGGGAGAGAGGAGGCTGGTGGGATGCTGGTGGTGTAGGAGGCTCTGAAATCCAGAGAGCTCTCTCAGCTGGCTATGGAGGAGAGGTTCCTTGCTGGAAGTCTTGTTATTCTCTGTGCAACCTCTCTGGTGGTTCGCAGGGGGGTATGATGTGAAGGATGTGTGCCAGGGGAGTGTTTGCTCCTTGCCCTGCTGCCCCCATTGCTCTCTGGCTGTAAATGCAGGTTACAAGACCTGAGACTTCTAACAGCCTCAGCAATAGGATAGTGAAGGGAAAAATGTGGTGCAATATGAAGAGAAAGTCACTGAGGTTTGGTTGTGCTTAAGCATAAGACCCAGATTAACTAATTCCCAACCTGGCTCTATTGCTTTGGAATCTACTCTGCTGCTTAGGGAGGTGATTTTTAATGCCCCCTCCCAAATCCTTTCCTGAAATGAAGCCCTGAAGGTGTGAAATGCTTAGCAGGAAAAGGGACAGCAGAAAAAAAGGTATTTTTGCCAGATATAGCCCCTAATTCTCAGGCACAGCCCATCTAAAATGTAACTATGTGGGTCTGGTGCTGTAGAATTTGATTGGCCAGCACCTTGCTTCTCTAAATCCTTTTTTTTTTTTTTTTTTTTTTTTTTGTCCCTGTGATTGAAAAGAGCCCCAGTTGTTTGTTTTGTTTTTGTTTTGTTTTGTTTTTGTGTGTTGTTTTTTTTTTATATATAATGGAGGAATAGTTGCCCAGAAAACAGAGGGTTTCTACTTTTCCTCCTTGCTCCTCCTATCCCAGCTCAACACACACAACCTTTGTGAGCAGGAGAGAGGCACCTCCTGAGTTCCCAGGATGCTGCAGAAAATAGATCATGTGCATAGCTGTTTATATATTAAAAGAAGGGTTAAAAACTTTTTAAATTAAAAAGTTTAAATCTACTGTGTGCTCTCTAAGTTTTGCTAAACCAGAGTTGTCTGTGAGAGAAATTATTAGGTTGTTTTTTTACTGAAACCTGAATGGTGGTTATGGAGAGGAGAAAAAAAAATAAAATAGTGTGGTTTGTGGTTTGCAATGATTTTCACGTGGGTAGGAAGGAAAAGAAGGGTCAAAATTCCAGCAGTGCCACAGTGCAGCATTTATAGGCACTTTTCATTAGGCTGAGAAATGTTTTTTGTGGTTTTTTATTTCATGGGAATGACAAAAGTTTTCTGATAGGCTCAGCAGGACCTCACTGTCTTGGGCAGGGATCTTGCCATGGGCAGAGATGTTTCTTTTCCCAACAGTTCCTTCTGCCTTTTGGGTTCCATGGAGCCTTTCCTAGAGACTCTCTCTTCATTTGGCTTCAGGACAAACAAAACTAGTGGCAAATCCTGGAAAGAGAAAGGGAGAGGAGACTAAACTCCAAGGAATTGGAGAGGTTGGGTGCTTATTGCCTAGTCAGCATGTTGGATTTCTTCTAGTGTTTTATTAACACCTGAAAGCCCCCAAAGTGCAACTACCATGCTTGAGGTTTTTATGGAATCTGGGCAATTTCCCCAGATTGAAAAATTATTTGAAGCTTTCCAAATGTGGCAGGATGATTAAATGAGTAAATCCCATTTATTTTTTATTTTTTAAATTACATTTTCTCCTTCTCCTGCTTTATGGTCTTATTTGTGTTCACTGGTAGATGATGTCAATGAGTTCCAAGATGGGTTGATCATTGTTAAATGGGTTTGATCTGAGGGGAATTGCGCCTCTGGAATGTGCAGGGAGGTGAGGGTATGGCTGGGCAGACTGACCACTCTTGTCAGTGTCTCTTTAAGGAAGCTCCAGACTCTCTTGCAATGGTAAAGTTGCTAAGGTAACTGCTTTTTTTTCCTCTTTTTTAGAGCACAGCAAAGTAAATAGGTACATGACCTGTATAAATTCTCAGTGCATAAATTACTAGAGCCCTCAAGCTAGACTAACTTATACACTTCTGTGTTTCCAAATGACTTTTTAGCTTCTCTGCATGTCTAATGCATAAGAATTTGATGTGCACAGTTGATGCTGGAAAACATCCCTGAGAAAACCCAGGGCACTGCTTTCCCCCCAGGGTTTGGGTGCAAAGAGAGAAGCCAGGATGGGTTAATGACTTGTCATGTGTCTTCGGGAAGAGGAAGAGCGGCTGGAATGGTCTTTGCTCTGTGAGACTGGCACCCAGCATCTCACTGACTCATTTTTGTGCAGAAGGGTTGGCATGAACCTTGTGTTTGGCTGACAAAGACATTTGGCCTCTGGCTGGAAACCTGTGTCTTCTGCCTGCAGCTCTGCCTGATTGTGTGCCCGGGTGTAGTGCTGGGGGTTGTTTGAAATGGGCTGATTTGGTCCAGAAATGGGAACTCCAAGGTATCTTGATGAGCCCTACAGTGTGTGCACAGGTCTAACCTGCACCACATCCAGCAGCAGCTCTGCCAGGTACCTTTTATGTCTATCAGTATGTTAAGGGCAGTGTAAGGAAGATGGAGCCAGACTCTGCTCAGTGTCATCCAGTGATAGGATGAGAGGCAATGGGAGTGAGTTGGAGCAGAAGAGGTTTAGGGTAAACACAAGGAAAAACTTGTTCACAGTGAGGGTGACAGAACCTGGAACAGGTTGCCCAGGGAGTTTGTGGAGTCTCCTGCTCTGGAGACATTCCAAACCCACCTGGATCTGTTCCTATGTGACCTGATCTAGGTGATCCTGCTCTGGCAGGAGGATTGGACTAGATGATCTTTCTAGGTCCCTTCCAACCCCTAACATTCTAGGATTCTCTTGGGTCCTCCTTGGCATGCAAGAAGCCAATCTTGGAAAAAAAATGAAGCTGGACGACTTCTGCTTTGTCACCAGATTCCCCAACCCACATCCTTGTCCTTTCTCCTCTCTCACTATTGTATTTTGGCAGCAACATTGGCCATTTGGGTCCTGCTGCCTCCTGATGAAAGGTGTCATGCTCTTGATGGAGGTTTCTCCTACAGAATCTGGGCCTTTACACCATGTAACACATGTCCAGTGCTTTGTCAAGCTGTGCTAGGCCTGCTGCACATCTGCTGCTGCAAAAACATCTTGACCACTCACAGTGAACCTGAGTGCATGGAGATGATCTGTGTGTGCCCAGCACCTGCTTCTATGGGGTTTCTGGCTGCCCAACATGGGCAGAATCTTCATCCTCCATCCAGACAGTGATCTGGAAGGTGTGGATGGGAGGTGTCCAGGGTCAAGACAGCCTGAGCTTGGTGCTGATGTCACTTAAGGGGTGCTATCTAATTTCTAGAGCTATCTGCTTGCTCACATCAGCCTGCCCACCCGTGCCTAGCAACATCCAGGGCACAGCTCTGCAGTGAGGTCATGGATCACCGTGGGGAACAAGGGGCTGGCACTGCCAGTTCCACAGACTCCTTGTCAACAATACCATCTGCTGGATGGATCACTGCTTGGAAAGAGATGGGAGGACGTGGCATCTGACCGTGGCATGCAAGGCTTGTTTTTCTACTTACCTGGGGATATGGAAGGGCCTCTGTACACAGAAACACTTTGGCAAGGTGGCAGCTTACCCCCCCCCCCCCCCCCCCCCCCCCCCCCTCCCCTCCTCCCGACGCGGTGGCGTGCGCGCCGTTATGCTCTACCAACACACTGCGGCGCGCGCGAGTAGG
>JAOEGS010000391.1:35274-53219 GCA_025447755.1 Corythornis vintsioides
ACATGCATCAGTGTTTCTTTCACAGCTTTGTTATTCCTGTGAAAAATGGAATCAAGAGAGCAAATGTGAGAATTTCTCCTATTTTTAACTTTTTTTTTTTCCAGTCTTGAAAACATTTTAAAGTGATAATCAGGAAGTTCTACAAAACCATCTTGCTGGAGAAAAAACTCTTGTGGGCTGGTACCAGCCTTGACAGCAATTCTGATTTTTAACCCTGGTAAAAAGCTTGGATGAACAGAGTAATTTCTTCTGGTAGCTCCTGTCTCCTCTTGGTTTTCTTCTTGGAGAAGGAATACACTTTAGGGAGAAGATTCCTCCTGTTTTCATGCTTCTGGGTCCTTGTGTTATGGGGGAAAAGGGATATAAAGAAGGAAAACAGTCCTGTCCCAGTGTGTAGATAGAGTATAAAAGAACATAGATTGAAAAGCAGAACATAGTCTGGAAATTTTGTTGGCTCCTCAAACCTTGAGGAATATTTTCAGTGCCACAGTGGCCCAAGTTGATGTTAATTTGAAGGTCTTGGCCTGAGTTTTGTGATGTAATGATTCTTATGATGGCTTCTTGGAGAAGATTTAGCCTTTCTGAAATCCAATATGGATCAACTTTTGTACCTGAGAGCCAGAGAAACACAACCCTTTGCTAAATGCTCTGACCTTTGCTTTGGAGTTTGATCCTGGGATGAGGTTCCTTAGGAAAGGGTTTCACCAACTTTTTATCTAGGCAGATGGCAGCAAATGAGGTTGAGCTGGGCAAGGTGGGGTTGTTTTGGGGTTTATTTGCTCAGTAAAGACGCACTTGGCAAGAAGATGTAATTTCTAAGAAATTCCATCAAAGAACCTGTCGTCTTAATATTACCAATGTGGATCCTTTGTTTTTTCCAGGCAGGGACAGGGTCTTACTGTTGTGATGTTGGAAATCATGGGAGGGGGAGCACAGACTAAGTCCATCTGCTCAGAGATCCAGAGGCTTGTTTTCAGTTGTGGCTCAGCTTGTTCTTGGAAAATCAAGTTCTTCCCACTATTATCACCACTGAAAATCTGACCTGGGAAAGAAGTGGAGATGCAGCAGAGAAATGTGTGTTCATCAGCACTCCCCATCTGCTGTTGAAGTACTGAAAGAAATGGGAAAAAAATAGATTTTTTTCCTGGAAAACAAAGCAAATCTAGAAGGGAAATGAACACAAAAAGGTGTTAAAAGCAGGGTCCTGTTTGCAGAATCCTTCTAGTGTAAGTGCATCCAGCGCACTGGAGGTGAAAGAGCTGCTGGTTTCAGTGATGTGACACTAATAATAAGTAGTAAAACCAGTGACAGAGCTGAGGGAAGGAGCTTGGGCTGAGGGAGCTCTTACCATGTAAGTTGGTTGGAATAATTCCCACAGCTCCCCTTATCTCCCTGTGCTGGTGGTTGGCATATCAGCCAGACAAAGAGCTGAACACAACCTGGCAGAGCCACGGTGGAAATAGTTGAAACTTTGCAGCAACTGGAACAATGAAGTTGAGCTTTCAAAGGAAGGAGAGAATAGTTGTCCCCTTAGGATTCCTATCACCGAAGGAGAACATTGCCAGGCTTTGTCCAGCAAGAGATGTCACTTCATTTACAGAGATCCTCACGATGCTGGGGTGTCTGGGATATTGGTTCTATCAGGAGTCATCTCTGCTGGGCTCATTGTTCCTGGCTTCAGGGCTGGTGGAATTTTAATTTCTGAAGTGGTGCTGAAGTTTTTGCAGGATGAGAAATGATGGAAATGCCCTGGTTTGTAAAGCAATAATAATGTCCTGGATCCAGGGAATTTCCTGAGGCTTCAGTCAAATGCATCCTTCACTGAGAGTGTCTCAGACTGGGACTTGCTGCTGTCAGCTGCCCCTGGTGGGATGAGGATGGGATGGGAAACTGGCATCTTCTAAAGGAGCTGTCATAAGGGCTCCAGTCCCTGCCAGTCGTGTTGACATCACCTTCTCCCACATTTGCTTTTTAGCTGGAAAAAGCAAAGTGCTGCCCTATTTTGTGTCCCTGCTGATCATTCTGTTCTTTCTTAGGGTGCTTCTCTTCCCTTCTGCTGCTTTGCTTGACTCAACCCGTGCTGAGGATGCAGCAAACTCTTCCCAACCCCTTCCCATTGGGTGTGTGGGGGAAAACCAGGAAAGGCTGAGCCAAGGAGAAGCCTCTGTGGTGCTGTCTAAATAGTTGCTTTATTATCATAAAAAAAAAAAAGACAAAAAATAGCTCTCTAAAGATGATGTTTTTTTTGAGGATCAAAACATACCAAAGAAAATGTAAAACACAATTAAAACGAAGGCAGGATTCACATTGTCAGCAGTTATTTTGTCACTGCAAAGCAGCTCCTCAAAGGAATCTTGTGCAGCACAGCAGCAGGCGAGTGAAGCAAGCGGCTCCGGCGTTGACTTAAAAGGGAAGTGCAGGGACATCTTCAAACCTCAGTAATGGGTCCCTGGGGTTTCTCTCAAGTCTGATAGTGGCACTGACATTCCCTGTGAAGTTGGAGGCTTGCAGGTTGTTAAAACTTCCCCGTTTTTAACTGCATCAAGTGTTGCTGTAGTTTGTTGAACGGGGAAAAATCACTTCTCCCCCTCCTCCTCTTTTTTTTTTTCTTAAAAAAAATAAATCCAGATATCAATAAAGAACTTGAGTGGAAACCACTATAATTATAGCCAAAAAGCTGGCACAATGCCTGCTGTATAAACCCGTTATTTTGGTAGCATAGAATTTTGGTACTGGAATAATTCTCTGGGTGGAAACTTGGCAAACACGATCTCAGCCTGAGAGCTAATCTTTTTCTTCTTTTTTTTTTTTTTTTTTCTCCCTTCCTCCTGTAATAACATTTTTTTTTCTTCTCTCCAGATTTAGCCATTTAAAAAATTGTGCATCCTATTACTGAGATTGTGTATGCACAAATGACCTGTGTTATGGGTCTCTGGGGTGATGTGAATGTAGACAAGAGATCTGCACTTTAGATTAAAACCCCTTTGCTGGAAAATTGGTACCCTGTAGGTTCCAACACAATTAGCCTTGATCTGAACTGCTGCCCTGGTGGGACCTGCCTAGAGCTGAGGGTGCTATAGAGGCCTCAGGAGATCCCAGGGGGATGTTGGGGATCTGGATGTTGGGCTGTTTTGTGCTGAGGAATGGTTCTGGACTCGTTGCTATTTCAACATCCCTGGCCTGGCAGCTGTTGTGTGCTGGAGCTCGCTGATCTTGAAGTAAATGCCTCAATACTTGAGGATCCAGTTGTGAACTGGAGATGCTGCAGTGGCATCATAAGAGGCTTCATGAGCCATGTACACATCCCAGCCCTGGTGTTTGTAAGAGAGCAGAGCCCCTCTGTGGAACTGGGCAGAGTTCAGATGATATGAGGCTCCAGTACCAATGTTTTCCTTTCCTTCCATCTCCAGCTTTGAAGGCACAGTGTGTTTGCCTCCACTTGCAGGATCTGGGAGCTGCAGATGCTCTGGGAAGAGGGTGAGGCTTGCACTGAAATTCATGTCAATCTGCCATAAACATCTTTCTAAAGGAGTATAAGAAGATCCAATCTCTTGCTGCTGCTTCACCCAGAGCTCTCACTGCTCTGGAAGCTGAGAGACTGTCCGATGGGCTGTGGGAGCCCAGAGGACAAAACCATCCTGGGGGTGCTTCCAAATGGCTGTGGAATTAGTTCCACTTCCCAGCAGAAGAAAGAGGGGGACTGCAGCTGCCTTTGAAATCTTCCTACCAGAAAGCAAGGGATGCAAGTTGTTCATTCCTTCAGTGAGGGATTTTGTTTGAGGGTTTGGGAAAAAAAGTGCTGTTGGAATTGAAGTGGGTTGAGATTAGAGATGCTCTGTGGCTGCTGGTGCTTGCTTTGGGTGGTCAGCAAACCCACCTGGAGGCTTTAACCTTTTCATTTGGCTGGAGAAAAAGTGCTTTTCTCCAGTCTACACATGGGATGGACACTGGGGGGGTTTTGCCCTTGCTCCCAAAGTGGTGATGAATATAATTCCCAGCATGGAGTATTGATGTTGGTGCTCAACCCCCTGTTTATTACCTTGCTCTGTATTCAAGCCAAGGGTGAGTCAAGATGAAGAACCCAACGTGGACAGCATCTGTTCACAGGATGAGTTTAAAAAGATGGCCTTTTTCAGTTGGGTTTGATGACAGTAGCACTATTGGAGAAAATGACCCTTTGGTGCTTTGCATCAGTCAGAGATTGTCCCCTGGGGGTGCTCACACGTGAGCCTTGTTGATTGCTAAAGGCAGTGCTCGGGTTGGTCAGGGGAGAAACCACAGTGGACTTGGAGGCAGGAACACCACTGAAAACAACTCAATTCACTTCTTTTTGCAATTGCTCTGAGCTGCCTGGACAGACTTGGCTCTGGATCCTCAGCTGCATGGCTGTGTTCACACAGCTCAGTGTCAAAGCTGGTTGCTGAGATAGAGTGTTCTCTGCTGCAGGTCTTGGTGGAGTTCTTTGGTTCTCCACCATGCTAAGGTGGCTGGAGGAGAGCTGGCACCCATCTGGCCAGCCTGGCATGGGGCAGAACACAGTTCCTGAATGGCTCTGCCCTTTGTCTACAGTGGTGTGTGCTGAGGGTCATGTCTGGGAGTGCAGGATTTTACTCCAGGATGCTCCTCTGGTTGTGGGGAAAAAACTGGGCATGTTTGGAAGAGGTTGTCTCATTGAGGTAGAACAATAATGGTGCTGCAGCTGGTCAGCAAGTGTGAGAAATTCTCCTCCAGCTCTGGAAACCTCATGGTTATGGTTTTAGCACAGATGTGAAGGGCTTTGGGCAGCTTGAGAGTGTTTGGTATTTGCTCCTCGAGTGAGTTCTAGATTATCCAAACTTTTTCCATTGCACTCCAACTGTGACCACCAAGTCCCAAGCTCAGCTTGGCCTCAGGGAGCAGTGAACAAAAGGAATTTAACAGCACAAGGCTGAGCAGCTGACTCCTGGCTAAAGTGCCCTCTGCAAAGCTTCAGGAGTCATGTTCATCGTGTTGTCCCAAAGACCTCGTGCTCAGAAAACAGTCACGAGGGCCCAGGGGGAAGGGAGGCCTGTGTCTCCTTCCTCCTGCCTTTTCCAGAGTTTGGTTTTGACCTCTGGAGAATTCCTGTGCAGGCTGTAAAATGTCTTGGGGACAGAGAAGAGAGTATCATGGAAACCAAACCAGAGGATTTAACTTCCCTCTGCAAACTCAAGTGTGTCTTCTAGGAGGGAAGTTGTTTTGGTGGGGTCTTGGTCCATGAGAAATAGATTTACATCTTTCATCTCTGCTACCCCCCAAGGAGAAAAAGAAATAAATGTAAAAAATCAACCCTCCAATATTTTATCTTGTTCTGCAGGACCCCTGCAGATCTCTCCCCAGGGACCGTAAATTCTTTCCTGACTGTCACTGCTGCTCCTGAACTCTGGTGCAGCATGTTGGGAAAGTGAGCTTTGTTCCTCTACAGAGCAGAGGACATGCCACAGATAATTTAAGGGACCATTTTTCTTTGGATATGACACTAAATATTCTTAAAAAAAAAAAAAAAAAAAAAAAAAAAAAATCTAAAAACTCCACGTCACTTGGCATAAAGTCATCTATCCAGAAGAAGGACAGATGCTGCTTAATAAACGCCACAGTCTGGGTGGGTTAACAGTTGGACTCGAGGTCTTTTTGCTTTTAAAGTAAATATTTGACCCAGAAAACAGTAAAAGAGGAAGCCTACAGATCTCTGCTGGTGCATCATCTTGGGTCTCTGGTGGAGAAGCCTGTGTCTGCAAATAGGGGTTACAGCAGGGAAAAGCAGGTGCAAAGTGCAAAAAAATCTGATTTCTGACTCACATTCTCACCTCCAGTTTGGAGGGAATGGTGGGAGTTTGTCCCTGTCCCCCAACTCTATTTATTCCATGCTACAGAAATAAAAATGGGGGGGGGGGGGAATATATATATATGGAAATGGCAACCAGCAAATGTGATGGGGAGGAGTGAGTCAGAAAAGGAGTAACACCAACCCAATTGTTTTTCAAAGACCCTAAAAATATTGTCGTGATTCAAGCCACTGAAATGTCAGGACACCTTGGACTGGGAGAAAAGCAGGTTTTTTTCCAGTCCCTTTGTCCTACCTCCAAGAATCCTTCCTGGAAACCTTTCCCTCCAACCTGTTTCTTTATTGGACTTATTTAAGTTGGCCACTTGCTGATCTCATTCCTTGAGCCTGGGAAAGGCACCTCCACTTGTTCCTGAAGCTCAGGAGTTTCTACATCTTGGAGATTTTTGGCAACAGGGCTTGACTGGGCAAATCTTGTGATTTTTGAGGTAAAATAGGAAATATTTCCTTAAAGATTTAATTATTGAGGCTTTTGATGTTTGGGATATTTTCCCCTTTTGTCATATATTCTGATTTTCTTTACTTTTAATTAGTTTTTTGTGTGGTTTAGTTTTGTTTTATCCTTACAACTTTTCCCAGCACTCAGTTTGGGTGTCAACTTGTGGATTTGTGGTGCAGGTCTGGATGATGACTTGCAGATTCTGGGCTTTGTTTGGCAACTTCTTATTCCTTGTAACCATTTCATTTCCAACAGCCAGGAAGCCAATTTTAGAGCAGCACAGAAAGAATTTTGTGGGGTGACATGAACACAGGAGACCCTTGGAATATAAACACTGATGTGTGCATGTAAATTTAACTGTGATTATTCCAAAGAGATGCTGGTGCTGTTAGCAGGTCTGAGCCCTCAACACTGTCAAAATCCTGCTTTTTTAATAATTTTTCCCTCTTAATTTCATAAGAATTTTAATGAATGACATAGGATGTGTTTTCTTTTATACTGAAGTCATAGTGTGTTTGATCTGCCTGTACTGGGCGTAGTTCCCATTTATCCCATGTTAATTATTCCTCTGGTGACATCAGAAACACTGAAGGAGTTGTGAATAGCTTATTTATGATGCCACCTGAACTCTGAGTAATTATAGCTCCATAATTTACCTTCCCCCCTCTATTTCATTTGGTATATCATGCAATATTTCAAAATATTCCACTGTGCATCATCTTCAGCTGGGGTTTGGAAGGAAGAAATTGGGATTCTCTTTCAAAGGGAATAGATCAGCAATGCCTTAAGGGAGAGTGCTGGAGCTCTGTCAAGAACAATCCATAAACTAATTCCCACGTAAACAGAGACAATGGATCCTTAGAAGGAACTCGCACCTTCATTCACAGAAAATAATACTGCATTTGCCTGCCTGGCTGTATATTGAAGTGGAATGTTCTACTGTCAAAGCACTAAAGGAAGGTGCACAATCTGTCTCAGCCTAATGGGTTTTAATACAGGACTTTTCCTGTAATTTAAGCTGTTGGGGGGGGGGGGGAATTAGTATCTGGCAACAAATATCTTGCAGTAAATGGAACAAAAGTATTAATGGTAGAGCTGGAGAAGTAAAATTGCTTCTAGTGCTGTGGTGTTTGAGGTTGGTCGTTGGTATTTGTTTGTGGGGTGCAGATTTCACTTCAATATCGACTACAGCAGCCCAGTCCTTGGGAAAACTGGATCTTTGCAGTTGTTTGAGGAGCAGAGTTAGTGCTGCTGGAGTGCCAGGGGCCTGGCAGAGTTGGGCTGAGCAGGGTGGCACAGTCTGAGGGGCATCAGTGGCACTTGGGCATTGACAGCAGGGTTGTGAGGGGGTTCATAGATATAGATATTATATAGGTTTGTCCCTCTTCTACCCCTCCTGGCTCTGATTGGTCAGCACATGGGTGTGCTGGTGTGTCTCAGCTCCTTTCCTTTCTCTGACATTCAACAACCATGGACTTGTGAACCCAGGGCTTCAACCTCCCTTGGCCTCAGTTTCCTCAGCTGTAAAAAGAACATGTTTTAAATGGATGACTCTATATTACTCAACATTGGATGCTGAATAATTGGTTGCCTCTCTAGAACAAGAAGTAGAGACTTCACTGCAGCTTTCCTACTGAATGAGGAGTCAGGAAATCAGCCTCCAATGTTTGTGGGTTTGTTGGGTTTGTTTCATCCTCCTACCAAAAGCAGGGTAAATGCAGCATGTTCTCTTAGCCTTGAAAACCCATCCAGTCTGATTTTTTTTGGCCTTCTTTTTATTTCCTTAGAGCCTTGTAGGCTCATTCTTCTACTTCCCTAACACAAAGCCATAGTTAATGACAGTGGCCTTGAATGGGTGAGTAATGCCTCTGGCCTCCACTCTGCAAGAGTCCTCCCAGCCTGGGCTCTGCCAGTACCAGAGATGTCAGCACGTTTAGCTGAATTAAAAGGTACTTAAGAGAGTCAGAATCTTTTTTTTTTTTTTTAATTAAAAAAATGTCAGGATTCCAACTTTACATGGGATTTGCAATGGCTCCAATTCCCAGTTGGCAAGTGTGAGGCAGCACCCAGGAGATTTGAGGTTTCCATGACATCATACGGTAACTGGGAGCCTATAGTTAATTAAATACTATATCCATGTATTGGAGTTAATTGATGCTTCCTTTACATGGTTTATTGTGCTGCAAACTGGTATTGCTTCTGTCTCACTGAGCAAACACAGAGAGGGAGAGAAAGAGACGGGGGGGGGGATGCTCCAGCTCGTGTGGCTGGGGGAGAGGGAGCTGTTGGCACTCTGAGCTGTGCCCAGGGGCACCCTTGAGGAGACTCCAGTGTCCCCTACACCCCAGGGCTTTGAGGTGGCTCTGTGGGTCAGCTGGAGATCTTTTATGAATGAGCTGAGCCAAGCCTTGGGAATGACTCAGAAGCACGAGCAAGTCCAGCTTTGTCTCTGGCTGCTGTGCTCCCATTCAGGCAGATGAGGACGTGCAGAGGGAGGGTGGCCTGTTCTATTCCTGCAGCACACAAACGTGGCATCACTGTCCTGCAGGAATGTGATTCTGCCCAGGACAGGTTCTGGGATGTGGCCAGACCTCTTGCTTCCTGGCTTTAAGGGAGAGGAAAAGATCATCTCTGTACTTTTAGCAAAGAAAAGTATTTAAAGTCAGGAAATCCAGGTTGGTTGGAAGTGGGTAACAATGTGAGCTGGCAGTGGGGTCTGCCCACTGACCTCCAGCAGCCTTCTGCAGCTTTCCTAAAGGGTGTGAAATCCCTCAAGTAAAAACAAGCCCAGGTTGGCTGCTGTGGCCAGGGCACCAGGCTTGCCTAGAGAGATGGGCAGGGTGCTAAGTGATGTACTCAGAGTCACCATGACCTTGTCCACTGACAACACAACCGTGTCAGAGTGGAGAGACAAATCCACAGTCCTCACTAAAATGCTCCCTGTCATCTGCCCCTTTCCCCTGCCCTGGTCAGCTTTTGGTGGCAAAAGTCCAGGGTTGTTTGTGGGCACCAGGGCACGTTCACCTGCCTGTGAACTACCCTTGCAGAGAGGAAAGAAAATATTTTTGTTGAAAGGATTTAAATCCAGAATGTAATTCCAGCAGCTTTTTTTTTTTCCTAGTTCATTTGGCTGTAGGCTTGGGCTGTGACAGATTTTTCTGGTCTTCTGTTCTGACCTTCTGCTGTGCTGGGGTGATTTGTGTGCCTGTGTGTGGGAAGGAAAAGGGGATTTGTTCAGTGCTGAAGCAGGACCAGAGTGCATTTTATTCACAAGATGAAACCAAACCTAATTTTAGCTCAGGCTCCAGATGTGAAACTCTAAGGCACATCTGTACACTGCTGTGCACTGCTGTGTCCGTGCTGATGCTGGAGATCCGAAAACACAAGACACTCTCCAGTTGGCAGCAGAAGCATCTCTGCTTAAACTCCCAAGGAAAAGCTATTCCAGAGGTTTCAAATGAGGATATTTAAAAGAAAAAAAGTCGAATGGAAACCAACCACTGCCAGCCTTTGCTCTGTCCTTTGTCCTCTCCTGTTCTCTCACCTCTTCTCTCCCCAGCTGTATAATTCCTCCTAAAAGAAGCCGAGATGCTGCCAGTGGGATGCGAAACATTTCCAAGGACAACCTTGCAAGATTTCCATGTTTGTGCTCTCTCAGCAACTTCCAGGCGGAGTTGTTTTTTATTCAGGCTCACAGTTCTTGTCCTCTTGCAGCTCCATATTTGTGGTGAGGCGAAGAAAAGCCATGAGTTGCCTTCCCCAAAACATTTGCTCATTGGCACTGGCCTGGCCTTCTTCCAGAAGACAAAGTGGCCTCAACCCTGTGAACAAACACTATAGATAAAGCCAGTTCAGATGGGGTGGGAGTTGAAAGACAACAAATTTACATACCATTTCAGTAATACTCCTCCAAATTATCAGCCCTCTGCTCCTACCCCCGTGCTAAGTGCTGCAGTGGTGGTGTGCTTGGGAAAATGGTGCTGCCTTCTATTAAAGCAGGTATTTTTTGTATTTTTTTTTTTCTGTAATTCTCTTTAGTGTTGCCTTTAGAGGCCCTTCTATGTGGCTCCTTTCACTTCTAATTACTGCACTAGGAGATTACAGTGTGGTGCTGGCGACAGAGAGAGGAAGGGGGAGGAATGGGATAGTGAAGAGGGAAAGATTTCTGTGGTAATTTGCATTTAAAGCTGGCACTCAGCATTATATCTCCCTGTTCACCCATTGTCTATAAACATTTTAGCTCTTCCTTCTGCCTCATCAGAATGAATTAAGCATTTTCATTGCACCACCAGCCTAATTAGAGTCATTTACTATGTTGACACAAAGGGTTTTTTTATGAGCATCTCAGCTTTAATACACTACAGCAACATTGGAAACCTCCGATCAAAAGGTAAATGTTTGGGGGTCAGAGATATTTTTCAACATTCTCCCAAGAATACAAACAAGTTTTCCTGGAGAGGTGACGTGGGAGCTCCCAGCTCTGCTGGGCTGGGTTTGCACTGGTGCACTCGTGCTGCCTCTACCTCCTAGTTGCACTTGTTGAAAGGGACTTGGCTCAACTCAGGGGTGGGCTTGTGTTCTGTGGGCACCCAGCAGTTGTTGGGTGAAGGGAAAGGGGTAGGTGCTTTCCCTGGGTGGAGGGGGGTGCAGAGATGGGTTACTCTGGTTCTGAAAAGTTTCTGCAAGCTGAACACGTTTGACTTGTGCTGCATCTCAGAGCTGCCTTGCAGCTCACATCTCAACGTGGGCAACCTGAGGTCTGGAGGGTTGAAATGGATCTTGGGGTGTATTGTAGGCTGCAGTATCATAGAATCATGGAATTGTCAGGGTTGGAAGGACCTTAAAGATCATCTTGTTCCCACCCCCCTGTCCAGGGCAGGGACATCTCCCACTAGAGCAGGTTGTTCAGAGCCCCATCCAGCCTGGCCTGAGAAACTGCCAAGGATGGGGCTTCCCCCACCTCTCTGGGCACCCTGTACCAGTGTCTCACACCCTCCTGGGGAAGAAATTCTTCCTCATGGCTGATCTGAATCCACCCAGCTCTAGTTTTAATCCATCTCCTCCAGTCCTGTCACTATCTCACATCCTGAAAAGTCCCTCCCCAGCTTTCTTGGAGCCCCTTCAGATTCTGGGAGCCACAAGGTCTCCCCAGAGCCTTCTCCAGGCTGAACAACCCCAACTCAGCCTGTTCTCACAGGAGCTGCTCCAGCCTCTGAGCATCCTTGTGGCCCTTCTCTGTGAGACAGTCATAGAAGAGAATCAGAATTGTTTGGGTTGGAAAAGACCTTTGAGAAAAGCACAGCCTCTTGCACCCACTGTCAGAACATGATAGTGGGACATGAAATCTTCTGGTTTTGAACATCTACATTCACCCCAGGAATTAAAAAGAAGATTGTGTCCTTACTTAAAGCCGGAGGCTCTGCTTTGGACTCTCCACAGCCTGATTTTCAAACACGTTTGTATTAGCTCAGGAAAATTTCATCACTCCCAGCAGTACCCAAGAGAGTAGGAATTTGTTTCAAGTTGTTTTCAAAGAGCTCCTCTTTCTGTCCTTTCCCAGTACCTTCTTAACCAGTGTTACTTCCAGAACTCCTTGGTTTCACCCAATTTCAGGGGTTTGGAAAACTCTCCTCGGGATCTCCTGAAGATTTTTCAGTCAAGTCTGAGGAAAGATCCTTGTCACCATCTCTGGGCAGCCTGTCCTCGTGCCTGCCATGTAGGAGCTGTGCAGATCAGGCTGACTCAGCCGTGTGATCTATCATCACTTTGGAGACTGCTCATCAATCACAAGAACAGAGATGTGCAAGGACACGACCTGCAGGACAACCAAGAAAATCCGCCCCTGGTTGTATGTCCAAGAGCCTCCCAACTTGTCAGCAACACGTCAAAGCTCTTGTAGGAAGTTTTCATTCATTTTGTGGGTCCAGCTGACTGAAAAATGCATTGATGAGAATCCTGCAGAGCACAAATACCAGCAAAGTGCTGTGGGATAAGGACTATTTATTTCAAGTTAGAAGCAAAGAGTTTGGTTGTCCCATGTAACATGGACTTTGTGCTCCTGCAGTGGTGCAAAAGGTCTGAAATGATCAAATATTCAAGGTGTCAGGATTATTAGAAAGGTCTGGTGAGGGTTTGTCTGGTCCAGTGGCCTCCTGACCAATACCACTGTTCTTATTTCTGTAGCTCTGCTTACTGGTGTTGAGTTCTTATTCTGTCATCAAGTATAGTGAGATCTTTTAGAAGGAGTAACTATTTTTTTGGTTGCTTTTGGCTCTCAACTTTTTTATGGGCTGCAAATTTGTCCTCTTGCTGTTTGTGACCTTGAGTAAGATGAGCCCCCAAATCCTGGAGACAATCTACTGGGAACTTCACCTGCTGTGGAAGCTTTTTCCCCTTGTCTTTGGCTTCCCATGTTGCATCCACTTATTAATCTAGAAGGGGATGTTCCTTATGCTGTGATAGTCACATTTCTGAGAGATTTTTTTTGGAGAGGGAAGTGACTGGAAGCTTTTCAGAGGTACAAGTGCTGTGTCACAACAGCGTCACCTTTGTTTTGGGTGATTTCATCTCACAAAGCCAACCCAGATCTGGAATTTGTGTGTGTACACATAATTATAGTTATTTTCTTTCTAGCCATGTGAGCCATATTTACAAGTCTGCAGTCCTGGGGTTCAGCTTTGGAGCCCTTTTCAAAATGGCTGTGAGATTTCATGCCTTTCCAATGGCTGATTTCTTCCTGGGATTCCTTCTATAAAGATTCAACTTGCCCAAGGCAAGGAGACCATCCTGTTGGTAAAGAAAACTACTTATGCACAGGAATTTTTGCTGTAGGCTGGATCCTCCAAGTGTTGAGCAGGAAGCACCCCTGGGTGATGTGGGTGTTTCAGTTCCTTGCAGCCATCGGTGCTGCTACTGTGAGGAAAGCAGAAATTCTGCAGATTCAGATTACTTCTAAAACCATATTTGAAAAGAGAGCATAAAAATCTTCATAATTAAGATTTTTTTATTTTTTTTTAAAGAGGTTTTGTAGACTTGGAGAATAGCTGAGTTTGGAAGACACCTCTGGACATCGTCAGGTCCAACCCCACTGCTCATTCAGGGTTGTCTAGAGCCAGTTGTCCAGGACTGTGTCCAGATATTTATTTCATATAGTTGAGGACAGAGACTCCCCAGCCTGTCTGGGCACAACTTGTGCCAGAGCTCAGTCACCCTCTCAGGGAAAAAAGTGTTTCTTGGACCTTCCTGTGTTTCAGTTGTGCCAGTTGCCTCTGCTCCTGTAAGGAGCCTGACTCCATCCTCTTTGCAGCCTTCTTTCCACTATTTATATCCATTAACAAGAGCCATCCTGAGCCTTTAGTCTCCAGGTTAAACACTCCCAGCTCTCAGCCTTTCCTCATGTGTGAGAAGCTCCAGTCCCTTCATCATCCCTGAGGTCCTTTGTTGAACTCTCTCCAGTATGTTCACATCTCTGTTGTACTGGGCAGGCACTGAAGTGATGTTCCAAGGAGGGGAATAGCTTGACTAGCTGAGGTTGCTCCAGTGATCCTTGTCAGGACCATGATCTGCACCAGGAGACTGCTTGATAACATCTCTCTTGGAGCAGCTGCTTGTTCTGTGCTGTGCAGGTCTGTCTCTGACTGAAAGCCCCGAGTCCCTCCCTGACTCTTGCTGTGTCATCATCATTGGCAGGTGCAGATGGAGAGCTGGGATGAGAACTAAGCTTTTTGGAGTTTGAAGGAGCTTTGGGGGTTTTCCTCTATTCAAAGTTATTCTTAAAAGCAGTGTTTGCTTGGTCTGTGCAAAGGCCATCAGTTTCTTCTTGGCCTTGCTGCTGGCTGTGTGTGGCAGTGTTCATTTTCTGAACAGCAGGTGCTCTTCTCTTTTGCACAGGGAAGCAGAATATCCTCATCTTCTAGGAACTTTATGCCACCAGATCCTGGATCAGCCCTTGCCCTGCATTTCCCTGTCCCATGCTGGGCCTCGATGCTCTGCCGTGCCCACTGCTCCCCAAACTCAGTGCTGGCTTTTGTCTCCCTGAGCTATGTGGCGTGGCAAGAAGCAAGGGGCTCCTAGAAGCTAAAATACTGTGTCTCTATCTTTCTCCCCTCTTTGAGAGCTCTTCTTCTTGCTGCATATAACCCATTTCTCCCCCTCCCTGAGTGCCATGGTGGAGCTTTCAACCCATTCCCATGTGAGCACATATGTGTCCATGTGTAGGCACACATAAGCTGGCCACAAGCTTGTTCTCTTCTGGGAAATTAAATACTTACTTCCATAATCCTGCCAGGCCTAGATAAAGTCTGATGCTTCCTCTGAACTCCTTAAACCAGTTGCTCTGCTTAGACAGGTTCTGTCCGAGCGCTTCCCGAGTCAGGGCGGAATTTCAGCCACAACCAATAGTTCCTCCAATGTGAGAGAGCAGAAGAATGGGCTGGAGGAAAAGCCAGATCTTATAAATATATCCCTGGGATCACCAAAGCCTCGGGCATCTCTAGCTACATCTGCATCTAGTAATTATTCTACAGACTACAAGGAACAGTGAAGTGTTGCTTCAATTTATGTATTTTCTGGCCTCTGCATTTGTTTCTTAGTCAGAGACTAATGGGTAGAGCACTGGACTGGAACCCAGGAGACCTAATTTATTTCAGGCTATGCTACCAGCCTGCTGGGGAGCTCTGACTGAGCCTTTTCCTTCCCTCTGCTGTTTCTTCCCCTCCGTAAAGCAGAGGTAGAAAATACTGGAGGTGTTTGGAAAGTTTTCTTTGGATAAAATCACACCGAGTAAGATTGAGTATTAATAATGTAGCCCATCGCCATGAAAAATGGATTTTAGGCAGCAGATTATTAGAGGAGCTAGTTAGTTACCACCTCATCCAACTGCTAGGAGGGGCAGAAATTGCTTTTTCCTATCTACTTTTTTTTTTCCCTTTAACCAGTCTGCATGGGGTGGTTAAACCAAACCCCAGTGCTGGGGCAAACATGGCCAGGGAGGAAGATGAAGGGAGGCAGAGCCCTGGGGGCTGCTGAGGAAGGGAAGGAGTTAGAGGGAGGGGGGAATATTGGATAGGAAAATCGAGCAGAGTGGGCAGATTGGAGAGCGACAGATTGTGAAAGCGGGGGAGAGAGGGAGAGGGGAGAAGAGATCCCATTAGCAATCCCATGTGGGTGTGGGGAGGGAAGGGCTGCTCCCATGGATGGCGTGCTGGGGAACTCCTCTGGTTGAGCAGAGGGCTTGGAATGTGCTCTACTTTGATCTCAGGCTTCTCCTGAAGGCCTGGGGAGGGTGCTTCTTATTTTGTTTCTATTTGTTGTTTTTTTTTCCTGAGTGTGGATAGACGGCAAAGTTCAGGATCTCCACAGCTTTGGGGTGCTCCTGTGTGGGGTTGCCTGGCCCTTGGAATAGGGGGGGATTTATTCTGCCTGGGAAAATGGCTTCTGCCTTCACCTGGGGGGTGGGAGCAGGTCAGTGGGAAACAGCCTCCTGGAAAATATGACATTTCAAAAGTGGATTCAAAACGATCCCTGAGCCCTCCTCGTAAAATGTCCAAAAAAAAAAAAAAAAAAAAAAAAATCAAACTTAAAGGGTCTGCATTTAAAAGGCAAAAGCAGAAATGCCAGAATCAGGCTTCAAACTCTGTATTGACACCATCAGCCTTAATTTACCCCAGAGTGCAGGAGGAAAAAAAATTCATCCAGACATGATGAAAGGCTGAGAGTATCAGCCAGGAATCCAGAGACTTAACCCTGAATTTCCTGCTCCCGCAATGGCTTTGCGCTCGGAATATTGTCTGGTGTGCAGGCACGGATGCAGGGGTTGGATTTTCCTGTTGGTTGTGTTTGATTAGTATTTAGTTTTAATAGTTTGGAGAATTTGCCATGTAGCTCAGAAAGCTGGGGGGTAGCTGCTGTTTGCTGCCACTTTCCTGCATGCACACGCACGTGGCTCCGAGCGGATTTGGATCTTGGTATCAGGCACTAAATAAGCACAATAATCACATCGTTCTTACTCTTGTGGTGTTTTCTGAGCTGAAATGTTTTTCACAGTTCAGGGATGCAAATTTTAACCAGAATAACTTTATTTAAAAAAACCCAACAAAACAAAACAATTATTTTCTCTTCCAAGGAGAACAAGAGAATTTGATTCCTATGGAAGGGAGGCGAAGAGAACATTGGCAAATTGTGGGCAGGTGCTGGGCCAGCTTCCTCCACATGAATTTGTTAATGCGCCTTAATCCTGACCCTCACCACCCTGTCTGGCTAATGCTGTGGCCTCCCATGACCAGGAATTGCAGACTGCTGAGTTGCATGGCAGTGGGGTGGGGTTTTGTCTTTTTCTGTTTGTTTTTTTTTTTTTCCTTTTTTTCTCTTTTTTTTTCTCCCCCTTTTCACCCCCGTGCTGTAGCTTGCTGACGACATTTCATTTGTGACCCAGTTAGAATTGGAATCCTCTCATTCTCCAAGTTTGCTTTTGGTAAGAACAGAATTCTCCTCCTTTCCTTTGTGTGTACACATCTCTGTTTGCACATTGCCCCCCTGCAAAGAGATTTCCACTGCACGCAGATCAAACTGTATTCCTTTGAAAAGGAGCCCCCAAAACCACATTTCTTTCGATCGAATGTGGTGGTTTTCACACATCTCTCCTTCCTTTTCTTTTGCTGTTTGTGGTGCTGCTGGTGGGTCAGTATATTTGTGTTTCTTATTCTAATTTCCAACTAGGTAATTATTGGCCAGGGTTTTCTCCTCGACCGCGATGCGTTGTTGCCCCGCGGAGCTGAGTGTTGCTATGCAGATGAAATGGGAAGCCCTGGGAAGCAGGGTGGGCAATCCAGGAACACACACACACACACCCCCCAAACCCTGCCTTAGCTGGCCTGGGGTAAAACCCCCAGAGTCCCAACAGGTGTGGGATGGTTGGTTGTAAATGCTAAAAGAAGGAAAAGTTGGGATAGAGCATTAACAGAGGGATGCTGAACACGCAGGGAGTTTGCAGGGGAATTCCTCCTGCAATCCGACTTGCACTGGAAAGCTCTAATTCCTTGTTTTCCAAGATTTAGGGGCATGCTTAAAAAGCAGCTAGCTGGTTTTATAACTAGATATGTATAAAACCCCATATAAACACGTGTATCAAGCAGCAAAATAACAGAAGAACTTGTATATCCAGATACATAATGGAAATTTATTATTTTTTTAGTGAATTTTGCCCCTCAACTATTCTCTGTCTTACTTAATTTCTCTTCCACTAGTATTTTCTTCTCCCCCTTTTTCTTTTTACATTTGCAAGTAGCTGAATTGCAGGTACAAGAGTGGAATCAGCACTGTCCCTACCCCCTGGAGACTCTGCCTTTTTCTCCACCTTTTTCCTTCAGCTACTGGCAGAGCCACGAGCCCCAGCGCTGGGTGCTTCTGTTCAGGGTTTGCACTCTACCCATCACATATATTACTTACAACTATTAATAACTCCCCTCCAGGAGAGTCATAACTATCATGTAAATACATCTTTCTCTGACACAATTCTGTATATAGAATACAAGAACCTGAGAGAGTGTTTTCCAAACAAGCCAAAAAACATGATGAAAACAAATGTATTTTCCCAGGTTAGGTTGTCAGTGCTGAATTCACAAATGAGGATTTTATATATACATA
>JAOEGS010000391.1:56644-69401 GCA_025447755.1 Corythornis vintsioides
CCTACAACGCAAGAAAAGCTTGTGACTTGGAGTCAAAACTTTTTTTCTCCCAATTTTAAAAAACCACTATAAAAAAAAAAAAAAAAAAAAAAAAAAAAAAGCTATTTATGAAATCCAGACCAAAGAAGTCTGGAGAAAATCCTTTATGTAGCTCTACTGTTGTAGTAGGTATTAAAAAAAATAATAAAATAATGGGAATAATTTTCTTTTTTGCAATCAGATTTTGTTGATTCAAATCTCCAACTGGAGTCTCTCTGCTTCCATCTGGCTAAACTTTGAGAGCTGTAGATGATCCATTGAAAAGATGTGATCCATTAATTTTCTATGGGGAAGGTAGAATCCAATGTGGCAGTGTCCCCTAGGCTGGTGGTGCCCTGGGTGTGGTATCTCCTCCTGGTGCCTTCCTTGGGTTTGAACCCAATTTGTGCTGGTACAAGTGGCTGTGAGATGTGTGGAGGGGAAGGATGGGACCCTTCAGCTTGAAAATCAGCACAGAGAAGAAATAAAGGGCAGTGAGCACCCACTTCATGGCAACATGGGCAGCCTGGCAGAGGCACCTCTACTCTTTCCCTCTGCCTTTGGAACTTGATGGGGCTGGAGAGTACCCAGATTTACAGGAGTAATATCCTGGAAGTTGTGCTCATGGTGCCACTTCTGGGCCCAGCCTCAGTTCCCAATGCTGGAAGTGGTGAGGGAAGAAGGGGCTAGAAGGAGGAACAACATGGCGAGTTGAATAGAGATCAGAGGGTTGTCCAACAAAAATAAGTCTTTCCCATGATGGATGTTTTCTGGTGGAGTTTAATCAACTGTAATAGAATCATAGAATCAAATAATGGATTGGAATACTATGCAAATAAACCATAAATACTATGCAAAAATCAAAATAAACCAGATCTTTTTAAAAATTATAAGCTGATGTAATTTCTTTTTTTTGATTTCTTCTTAGAATATTTTTCTTCTTTTTTTCTTCCAGCTACAAAAAGCCCAAAGAAACTGTCCCTGAGCCTGCTGGGGATGAGAAACCCCCAAGCCCAGCCAACCAAAATCCAAGGTAGACATTGATCGATTGATTTTTTTTTTTTCCCTTCATTTTTAAATTGTCAGGAACTCAGGTTTCTTTAAATGGATTCTAACCTTAGAGTACAACATCATGGTACCTGCTGAGCCACAGAGCTGGTGTCTGCACAGATATATTTGTGTTACTCTTGTTGTTCTTAGTGATGCAGAACCAGGGGGCTCTGGGTGCCGAGGTGCCCATTAAAGGCGAGTGTGGGGTGGACGCTCGACACAGTGGCTCCTTCTGCTCAAAGGCTGCTTGGAAAAGCTCAAAACATCATCACTGGGACCATTTCATGCCCAGTGCCTTGAGTAAAGCTGAAGGCAGAGCTGGCAGGGAGCTGGAGGTCAAGAGGCAGGCTCAGCCTGATGCATCACACAGCCTCCGGATCTCACCTGCCTAGCCAGTGATACTTTGGCAGGGAGGTGGTGTGCAAAGCGATCCCCCTCCGTGGTTCAAGATGGAAAAATCCCTTCTTTTATGCAATTGTGGCTCTTCTCATCTCTATTTTTGTCATTGGCTGACAGGGTGGGAAGGGAGAAGGAAAGGATGGGGAGGGAGGCACCGGGGAGAGGAAAATTACCACCAGATTAGGCAATTGAAGGAAGAGGGGAGAGAGGAGTAGAAAATAGATGCTAATTCCCAAAGCTGGCCCTTGCGAACAGAGTTCAAGCTCCTTTACAGGTGCTTGAGCTTGGTGAGTCTGTGCCAGGATCATAAAACCCAAACTTGAGCAGGTTTCCTTTCTAAGGAAGGTTCATCACTGACTTGATTCAGCAACATGAAACAATATGCTGCTGAAAATACAGCATGACCGTGGTGGTTGGTGCAAGGCCACTGCACCACTGGATGGTTTATCCAAACCTCCTGGGGGCATCAGCCAGCTGGGCAGTGGCTCCTGTGCTTCCCAAGCCATGATGACACCAACTGCAGATCAGACTGGGAATGAGGAGTGGGTTAGTCTGTGCCAAGCTGCCCTCCCTCTGCCACCGTGTGCTCTGAGCCAAGAGACAAAACCAAAGGTGGTGTCTTCTGCCTCTGAATTGTAGCAGTGCTGCAGAGGTGGTTTGTTTGGTGGTTTCCTGCTGAAACTGGAAGGAGGCCCACTGCTTGTCCTAGATTTAGTGATTTAGGAAGTTCTCTAGAGGTTGAGATTTTGGAGAAGTTTGAGGTTTGGCTTGGAAGGGTCAGTTTTTGCAATGAGAACCCTACTCAGCCAGCAGCAAAGTCTTGAATAGGGAAGAATGTGTTTTGTGAAATCATTCCGCAGAACAATGGTTTGGGAAAACAAACCAGCAGCAACCAGAAAGAGATGCTCAACAAACACAATAATATTTATTTCTGCCATGGCAGCTCTGTGAACTGAAAATGGGATGCTTTCTTTTGCTGGGTTTGTATGCGGAATGGGATTGTATCCAGCCGCAGACAAAAAAGATGTCTGGGCCTTGGAAGGGGGAAAAGGAGGGTGGGAAGATCTATGTCTGCAGAATCACTGATGCAGGAAGATGCAAGTGCTGTGTTGTGTCTAGTTGCATCATGTGTGAATCCATCAGCAACTTAAAGAAACAGTAAATTCGGTGCAATCTCTTACCGTGGTTTTTCCATCTGCTCTCTGATCTGCTAGTGATGAATGTTTAGCTTTGCTGTCTCCTACCCTCAAGAAGTCCTTTGTTGGGAGCTCCAGGTGATTTTTTTTTTCTTAGCTGAAAAAAAAATTACCCGTGAATGTCTGCAAACTTTTGTGAACAAACCTTTGTCAAATTGGTAGTGACACGCTGCACTGTCGTTATCCTGGTGAAAAATAACTTTAGATTTGTTGACAGCTTTCTTGGAGTGTCTTAGTTATGTTGTGTCTGGGTGTTATGCTCCAGTTAGATGATAATCATGGGTGGAAAATTTAACTGCTTTAGCTTCTGCTCTAGGGTGCAAGTGTGGGACTTGAGTCCCTAATGTGCTGCTTGTGGGGTCAAATCTCCTCTGTGGACCTGCTGATCGAGGTTAGTCTTAGGAAGAAATGTTCTCCTCAACTCTCATGTGTGGCTTTTAGTGTTTTACTCTAACCCAAATCCTTCTCTTACGCTGCTCATTGATTCTCAGGAGAGCTGTCTGCCTCCACAGGGAATCTGTCAGCCTGCTAGCAGCAAGCTCATATCCACATCTTGACCTGCTCAGGGACTGACCGTTTTCATATTTGGCCCAGTTTTTCTCAGGAAAGCATTTCTGTGCCATCCCAAGCAGTGTGTAGGTGTCTCTGTCTATCAGTTTCTGTAATATTTTTCAAGCCTGTCAGCTAATTTCCACCAGTTTTGACAGAGGTAGACTTCTCAATTATATTTAACTCCTGTGAGTCTCTAGCATGGGCAATGGGGGAGAAGGGAGACCCCTCACTGCTCACCCAAAGGGAACTGCCCAGTTTCTACCTCAGAGAACCCACCTCTAGCTGTCTTCCCCAGCAATAGATATTTTGCAAGTTCAGAAACACCAGTAGTTCATTTCTTTGCTCTTTGTTCACCCGTTGGAAGATCTGTTTCTGCAAATGAGCCCTGGAGCAATGATCACCAGCATGACATTTCTGGAGAGCTTTGTCTCTCCAATGTGTGCTGGGCAGGTCTCAGCACCTGGGGGTTGGCAAGTGTGTGGTAGCACTGGGTCAGAAAGCTGGGTGCTCCTCTTTCTACTTGTCCCAGGATTTCATTTCCCAGGCAATACAAAATCTTCCTTTGTCATAATTTCAAAAGCCTTTTATAATTGATACCTGAAACGAAACCACCGTGGGTGGTTCCAGGAGCAGCCACGTTGGTACCACATTGGGTTTGGTCATTTTAGTGGAGCATAACTGCCCATAAGTAGAGCAAAGAGAGTTCTTGACACTGCATAACCCCTCAAAACACTTTGGGGGGTTTCCAGCCTTGGGGCCATCCAGACTTCGCTCCATTACTGCTGCAGGAGCAGCACATCCCCCAGAGATGCCTCTGAGCTCAGGGCTGAAAGAAAGAAGCAGAACCACTGTTTGCCACAGCCCCAGAGCTCCTAGAGCAGTTACACGTCCCCTCCATTGTGCTGTCATTTGTGCCCACGAGTATATTGCTATAGAGGGAGGGTTGTATCAGCAAAGGCTGCTCTCAATGGTGGTAATTTGGTTTTGTCATGGTAATACAATGCCAATACACTGCCGACACAAAAGTGAGTTCTGCATGGCTTGGCAAAGAGGTTTTCACAGAGCTGCTGGGTTGAGTCCATTGGTTTCTCAATGTTCCTAAACAGGAATGGGTCAATGGTAATTTTTAGGAAGGCAGATGCCCCTTGCTGAGCTGGTCTGGCTCTAAAGTGCTACAGAAGACATGCGATGTACAGAGCAGCCTCAGCTCCTCTGTGTAACTCACAGACTGTTCAGACTGCACAGCAGGAACGAGGGCTCTTTTAATCCACTGCATTTGCTGTTTAGCATGACCTGAATAATCCAGTAAGGCCAACGTGATCTTCAGCACTAGCACTCAACTGCCTGTTCCCCTCTTTGAAGCTGCAGGATATCAAAACTATCTGACTGGATTGGACTGAAGGTGCTTGAAAAGTCTGAGTGTCAGTTGTTTTTCAGCGCTGCCGTTCCAGGCTCTGCTAATCTTAATGCTTGGAAGTCTCTGTTTCTGTCTGAACTTTTTGACAGGATCTCTCTGGATCCTGCTGCTCCTTCTGTTGACCACAGCAGCCTGTTCATCATTGCTTCCTTTATGTTTCTCCTTTGGTGGGAAATGAAAAGCAGAGGAAGGCAGAGCTAGGGTAGGAAAAGGAAAGTGTCAGTAACTGCCTAGCAGGAGGCAGACTCCTCCAGATTGCTGGATACATGAAGGTAGAGCCTTGATTGGTGTAAATTGCCATAGATGAGAAACTATTCTTATTCATTCAAATTTACAGCAGTTCTATGGATGTTAAAATTCTACCTCTTCTTCAGCAGCACCACAACCAGCAGTAGCACGGAGCTGGTGGGATGATGGATATGGGGAATGGGACCAAAAGATCTTTTCCCATGGCTGGAGATCTTGGTGGTCAATGTTTGTTTACATTTTTCCACATGCAGTAACTGTCCAGGCACATTTTCTTCCTCTTCAATCTGCCTTAAAGAAACAACCATGTGGGAAAGGAAAATGTGTTTTTGGGAAGGGTCTCCTGTTACTCTGAAGCTATCTGACTTTGACTTGTAATCTACCCAGACCTTTCTAGCACAAATGTTAAGAGCTGCTCTGGGGTTACGAGCAGAGGATGGTGCTAAGGCAAAGTTTCAAGCCTAGCATCCTTAAGAGGGCATCCAAATGCTGCACTGTACAAGGGAATTGAAATTAGCTCTAAATGCAGTTGGCTTTACCTGCTTTATGGAAGAGAGAAATATATTTTAAAAGGATATGTTTCATGTAATCATGCTGGGTTTATCAAGTGCAGAAAGGTGTCTCCTAACAATACCAGGAAGATTACAATTGTCAATCAGAGCAGAGGTTCTGTTCTCGCTTCTTTGCCTCCCTCCCCTGCCGCTCCGCTTTTCCTGGGCATAGGAGCACTGAGCAAGACAGAGAGTGTAAAGAAGTATTTAACCATCAAAAGACAGTGCCAGCCAAGCATGGCACTGGATTTCATCTCCTAAACATGCCGATAATGATGTTTTAGAGGCAGAAACGTGCACAAAAACAAGAGTGGAAGCCATCCTGGGTGGTCCCATGAATGCTACATACTCTTCTTCGGGGGCTCCTCAATAGCACGAGGGCTGCTGCAAAGTGGCCAAAGCCCTTCTTGAAGCTTGAAGGGCTCCTGGAGCTTTTCAGCTCATTGCAGGATCCTCAGAAAACCCTCAGCATCCTCCTCCTCTTGGCACGGCAGGGTCGATAAAATCAGATCAAGGCTTAGCGTTTCTAAACAAAAGGGAGTGGTTAAATGGGCTTTTAAACACTGGAACCTGTCCAGCTCGTTGGGAGGCAAAGCCTGGAGAGGGGGGTGGTGAGGAGAAAGCGCAAGGTGCCAAACTCGGGAGTAGAGTGGCACTTGTGAGCAAAGTTGTTGGGAAGTGGTTTTGTTGCTCGTGTGGTGCAGCGTGCGCGCAGAACAGATTGGCAGACGCCTGTGCCCACGAAGGCGGGCTGGGGGCCGGGGTGGGGGGAGGCTGCTTTGGAGAGGTGCCAGTTGTTCCATGGGCTTTCTGCCATCAGGATTTTTTTTTTATTTCCCCCCTCCCTTATCCTTCTTTTCCTCCCCATCCCAGCCCCCAGCCACACACGACCAGGCTGGCAGGAAGAGCATGCTGAAAAGGATCTGACAGTTTGAACAACACTCGATGACTTAGTTTGTTTTCCCTGACTTTGCGCCAGCAAGCAGGTCTATGGATGAAAGACTTTATTAGGCTTTTAAAGCCACTGACACAGGTCTTTCTTTGACCTGTGGTACTCGAGAAGAAATGAAAACAACGTGTAACTTTCACGGAGTTGAAAGAGTGCCCAAATGGAAGAATACGGTTTACAAGGGATCCCGAGTATCACAAAACGCTTCCCAGGGTGAAGCGCGGCAGAGCGGAGCGGGGGGAGAGCCCGTCCCTGGGCAGAGCCAGGAGACGTTCAGTGGCTGCTGGTGATGAGGAGGAAAGCTGATCTGGCTAATTAGGATATTACGAGATGATTGCATCCAGCAGAAGGTGCCATAACTAGTCATCAGCTTTCCGGGTGTCCAACGTAGGGAAGTGATGGAAATTAGAGCTTATTACCGGGAGTCTGTAACCACACGCGGGCAGCCCCGGCTGCTGGCATAGGGCTGTGTGCTCAGCATTGCAGCTTCTGCTCCACCCAGCTCTGCTTAGACCTCTCTGGAGAGCCCTGGAAGAAAAGCCACGAGCTCCTAGCAGTGGCAACAGGCACATGGCAAATGTAGGACAGTCGGATCCTCCTCCTCCTCCTCCTCCTCCTGCAGCAATGCCGGAGAGTCTTAAAGGGGTCAGAGCTGGTTCTGAATATTACCTAAATTATCCCCTCTTCAATCCTCAGGGGTATAAGGAGAATTTCTCATTAACTTTCTCCATGCCTACTTTACTCCTCTAGGAGCTGGGTTGAGGGATTTTAACGAGAAAACCAAAAATTAGGCTTTGCTTATTAAAAAAATAAAAATAAACAAGCCTCTTGGTGAGGGAAGAAAAAGCAGCAAAGAAGCTGCAGGTGCCAAAGCAGGAACGGTCCAGTGGATGCAAGAAACAAGGGTGTGAAGGAACTCCACACTTGGGAAAGCAATTTCTTTTAAAAAGGGGTGATTCATCCTTTTTTTCTTCTTTTTAAAACCTCATAGAAGGAAAAAGATGGCAGGGCAGGTTTGTAGAACTGAAACTGGTTCTGAAAACTGGAGGCCAGGTGACTGAAGTAACACAGATGCTGGCTTCTCAGTCTTGGAAAAGGATCACAGCCACTTCAATGCACCTATTTAAGCTGCAGTAGGCTGGTTAGGGAGTTTTTATGGTCACAAGCCATGGCTGAGAAGTTTTCCTGTAGTTCACTACAGGCCTGATCCTTTCTCAACCAGAAAATAAAGTGATACAGTCAGTGCAGAGAGTGACTCTGGCAGCTCTGGGGTGGGCCAGAGCTGTTACACAAAGACATCTTCTAGGAAAGCTCCAGGGAGCTAATAATATCTTCTGCTCTCTTCAAACTTTGCTCTGTGGATAGCATAAGAGTGATGAGGATTTGGACAAGACCCCCTTCAGCTTTCACTGAGCTGGATGTGACAACAGCCACCTTTGCACTTCAGTCACTTCAGCACAGCTTTGTTCTCTTCATTTTGCTTGGAGGCAAGATTTCCAAGCAGGTCAACATGGAGCTGTGTCTCCGTGGAGGTGATACCTGCTGATGGGCAGTACCTGGGTGATACCTCCTGATGGGCAGTCCAGACCTGCAGAACCCACCCAGGGAGCTATTGCACGACCTCTCCATTTGCCCACAGATGGGTCGCCTACATAGATGTGTCTCTCTGGTGGCTCAGTGAGGTCTGTGCCCCAAGTGGAAGCAACACCCGAACCATCTCCCCAAAGGTGTGGTGTTCACAGGGAGCTCATGAGCAGGAGGCCTGGAGGAGGTTGCCTCGAATACAGAATTTGCTCCCATTGCTTTTATTTCAGGCCCTGGAGCTGCCTTTGTGTGCAGGAGTGAGGGATGTGTCTGTGTTTCCTTGTTTCCTTTCTATAGGACTGAATGTTCTGAGAGATGGTGTTATTGTATGTGTCTGATGAGCCATATGGAAGCTGTGAGGCTTCAGGAGTGTTTGGGGAATATAATGCCAGGAATTGATAATCTCAGCAGCTCTTCCTTCTTATTATCATGTCACTTTTGCTGCTGTAGCCACTTGAAGCTATTTACACCCCTTCCCCTAGAAACTGGTATTCCCCCATCCCAACCTCCATTCTCCATGGGGTGGAGAAGCTCTGGGAAATGCTCCTTGTGGAGAAATCCTCCTTTGAGGCTCCTTGTGACTCGGTAACGCTCTGCAGAGCCCGTTCTGCTGTCAGGCTGCCTGCGAAGGGTTTGTAGCATGAAATAACTCAGCCCCTGGGATGGGAAGGGTTCTGTTTCTGCAGTGCTATTAGGCAGACGAAAGGTGAATTAGCCCCTTTCTGTGCAACAGCCCTGACACGGGGTGGTGCTGCTCTGTCACCAGCGTTATTTCCCAAACCTCTCCTCTACCCTCTTGGATTTCAACAAGGCGACTGGCAAAGCACACAAAGGATCGGATTGTGGTCAGTGGTTCCTTCCTGGGGGGAAATGGGTGGCTGCTGCTTTCTCTCTTTCCACACCCTTGCTGCTCCTGACCTCCTTCCAGAAAACCCACTGGCAGTTGTTTAACAGTTTCACTAGCCAGTCGGGCAGTGGGCACTTTGCCATCCTATGTGTTTTCCTCCTCCTGCCTTCGAAGAGCCTGTTCTTCCCCTGCACCTGCGGAGCTTGTTCATCTCTGCAGAAGAGTCAGTTCTTTGACTGCAGTCCAAGCCTGCACCATCTGAAGCAAACTGCATCCTCCTGCCCTTTGAATGAGCCTGATCTTATTGTTCAGGCTGGTTTGGCCCTAGCAAGTGAGGAGGACTCACAAAACTGAGGTTGGATTGTGTGGACAGCTTGGAAAATGATAACCTTCCTTGCTGTGCATCCAGTGCCCAGGATGTGGCACTTGACAGGGGGGTGAAGCTGGGGCTCCACATATCTCTTGTGGACACAACCTGGCTGTACTGGAGACCCCCAAAGCACTGAAAATGAGGATCCCTCACGAGTGATGATCTAAGCTACTGCAGGGATACCATCAGCATCTCCTCCAAGGCTTCCTACCAACGTGGGAGTTTCCAGCCCCAGTGTGTGAACAGGACATCTGAATTGTACAATTCTTTTCAAGGGCTGAGAAATCCCATCCCAGTGCCACGAGCTGGTGGGATGCACCATGGGATGCCCACACACATCTGGGTTGGTGTGTGAGGATGACCTCAGTGTGCTGGAACTGAAGAGGAGCAAGTGTAGCAATGTGAGGAGGGGAAACCATTTCAAAGGCAACACACAGGTCCTGGAAGTGAGAAGGATAACTCAGGGAAGTGGCTGTTTTGAGGACTGGGTGTTTTGGAGAGGACTAGGTGTTTTGGAAAGGATTGCTTTTCAATAGAAGGGTTTGTAAATAAGCAGGTTTGAGTTTTCAGGGAGTCTTTGAACACCCATCCTTTCTGATACTGCAGGTGCTTGTCCCCCTCTTTCAGTTTCCTTTCAAATTGAAATTTTCCTTATAGGAAATAAATGAGCCTGATTATTTCCAAATAGCTTTTCTGTTAGTCCTTGTAAAGTTGTCCACATACTTTTTTTTTTTTTCCCCAAGGTTTTTCTCTTTTTTTTCCCCCCCCAAATATATGCTGATCTTCTGTGTTCTTTTAATGTCTTCCAGGAGATTTCCATTCCCCACATCAAGTCTTTCTAAATTGTCTCTTTAATCCCCAGGTTTTTAGTGCTTGGCAATGCTACTTGTTCTGAAGTGCCGTGATGGGAAGGTGGAGGGGGTTTGGGTTTTTTTTTTTTTCCCCTCATTAGCTGCTTTTAACATTCACCTCCTTTGTTTGTGTATCTTCTTTAGATTCCCTTCCCTTTGTGGGCAGGGCTTTGCTCTTCTGAGGTGTTAATAAGCCTCTGGCAGAGACGACATCTGTGGCAGAGGACATTAAGTTCTGAAAAACATACTTCTTGTGTTATGAGGCCCGTTACCTCATCTGAGCAACTACAGCTTTTAAAGAGCAAGGACAAAGGAAACACTGGCTTAGGGCTGCTTCGTGGTGGGTGGGTTTTTTTAATATATCAAGACTGGAGCTCAAAGTGTTTGTATGGGAGAGGGGGGAAGAGACTGCCGAGGGGATGGAACGGAGAGGAAAACTTGTGAAGGAGAAAGGAGAAAGAGAAGGGGCTATTTAAAAATACTGTGCATCGCTTAAACCAACACCTAGAGAAGGCTAAAGGCTTTGGAGTGTGTGTATGTGATCCATCCATCTGTTCATCCCTTTGATCCAATCCTATAGTCATGGGTATCAGAAGAAGGAAGGAGAGCAGTTAAAGCCTCCCCATCACAGGCATGTCAGATGTTCCACACTGAACGAGATCAAACCAGGGATTTGCAGCCTTGTGGGATGCAAAAAGATGTCACAGAGGGATAAGTGCTCTTCCCTTCCCATATTGACAAATGGGAGGGGATCCTACTGGGCAGGATGGGGAGGGGAGGACAGCATTGTCACATGAGGGGATGGCAATGGATGGATTACCACCTCACTGCTACCTGGTGTAACTGGCTAAGATAGTTGTAAACTGAGTGTATCAAAACCTTGTAGATCTTCCTTGACCTTCTATCACTGATATCATTCACCTGCTAAATGTTTTGGGGCAAAAAGAGGGTTGGTGCTCATTTAGACTTCATTTTCACTCCAAAATCAATCTGAATTAGCATCAGCAAAACCAGTTCTCTCTTCTTCTCCTATTCTGCCTTCTTTGTGGTTTGCCAGAGAATGTTATTTTTGCAATATTTTCATTTATTTCACATTGTTCCACGGGATGTTGTAATGGAAACATGACAAGATGCTTTCTGTCAGTCTGACCTGACATCTGTTCTTGCACGGAGGTACCAATTACTTAGCTGCTAGGTGAGCACCTTGCTGGCCATCAGATGGTTCAGCTGTAGCATTTGCATAGCTGTTGATACCTCAAGAGCCAAATAAAGCAAAAAGGTTCATTGCACAAGGGCAGATCTTGATCTTTCCCTCTCAGGTTGTAGGCACAGGGAAGTGTCCTTGCCACAGACTGGGCAGCCAACTGATTCTAGTTACGTTGTTGTGCCTGAACCACATTGTGCCTGTGCCATCACACAGCCCTCAACAGCAGTGGGGGGTTTGGATCCTGCCTCCTTGATGCTGCTTCTTCACCTCATCACCATCCCTCCCCTGCCTCAACCCACCGCAGGGGAGCAATCCACTGCAGGGGACCAACCTGGCAACCCCCAGCATCACCAGTCCCTTTGCCAGGAGCTGCTGTTACCTCCCCAAGGACACCTTTCCCAAAGGCTCTGTTCTCAGCTCCTGAAAGGCATCCAAACCCCTGTGTGAGAACTGCAATGAAAAACTGGCTGGCACACGTTTGCACGGTGGAACGAGGTGACTTCTGTGCCCGCAGATTGAGGGTAGGGCTGCTGCTGGCATGACAGAGTCTCTGCATGTTGTAACCCTGGCACTAGTCAGTGCCACGGAGAAGAGCTGGCCTCCTCTTTCATTACTCACAGAAGTTCCTTCCCTGCTTAGGAAAAAAGAGCTATTTCTGGACCTGGACAAGGTGACCTCCATATGGCAGATTCTGCCACTCACCGTGGGGACTCGAGCTGGGCACATGCTCCTCGGACAAGGCAGAGACACTCTCAGGCAGTGGGCACATGGCAAATATACGTTGCTTTCAAAGCTGCAGAACACCTTTTTCTCAAAAGAAAGAGAGAATAAGGAAAAGAAAACACTCTGCAAGAAAAATTCTTGTGACTTTCCCCACGCAGTTCAGGAAAACAAGGGATTTCTGCAGCTTGCATGGTTGTTACTGAACTTTTATCTGGGATGTTAGGAAAGAAATAATAGAAATGCTTGTCTGTGTATTTCCCCTACCCACTTGCCCAGAAGGGGAAACCATAATTCCTGTGCAAGGGCTAGGTGCCTTTTTCCCTGGGGAGCTGCACAAAAGCACGATTCCTCGGGCAAAGCTGTGCTGCTGTAAGCAAGGTGACCCAAATTCTTGGAGAGAAGGAGATGCTGAGGAAGGAAGAGAAAGGAGCAGGAGGGAGGAAGATGCAGCATGGCCCTGGCCCAGGTGCTATGCCATGCAGTGGGCTCATGCGGGCTGCACAAGGCTGCTTTTGCTTTTCCCAGCCATTTAGGTAGGATCAGACACCAGGGAAGTCCCAAACACAGCCAAGTTAGGGAAGGGGAGCTCTGTTCCTTGCAGCTTCAGACAGAAATGCAGGTTACCACCATCCCTTGCACACTGTGTCCTAGAAAATGCAAGTGAGCCCAAGTGCCACCAAACTGCTCTTTAACCTGTGTGGTGCAGCCCTGTTGCCTGAAGATATTTCCACAGGTTTAGCCATTAGCCAGTATTTTATTTATTTATTATTTAATGCCTTCATTTATTATTTAATATA
>JAOEGS010000391.1:69428-108440 GCA_025447755.1 Corythornis vintsioides
AATTTTATTTATAGTTGGGGTTTTTTTTTGCTAAGTGCATCAAATTAACTGTCATCATTGCAGTAACAAAACTGCCATTTTAGTGAAGAATCCCTCTTAATTTCATGGGAGCACAGGCTCCTTCCCAGCTCTACAACCCCAATTCCTAGCTGAGGGCCCCAGAGCTCCCCAAGGCTGCAGCCTTGTCTGTGAAACCCTCAGGGTGCAGCAGCAGGCTTTTGACAGAGGCATTCTGTGCTGAAAGAACCTACTGGCACAAAATGGCTTCAAACCATCTCGGGGTGATCTGGAAGGGGGAGAGGAGCTCCTGCTCTGCCCTCTCTCCCCTTTAGATTTCCTCCAGGGGAAAGCAAAGCTCCACACACAGCTTCCCAAGTGGGATGTTGCCTCTTGGGGTTGTTGCAGGACACCAAACGTACAGAAAGGCAAGATCTCATCTTGCTATTTGTGGCAATTTCTATTTGGAGCTGCTTGAATTATTCATGGTGGAGCTTAACTATTTCTGTGATACTTATTCAAAGGTAGTTTGGTTTGGTTTCTTTTTTTCTCATTATCTGAATGCTTTATTTGGATATTGTGGTACTGGAGGTAAACCAGTAAGAATCACCTCTTGAATGCTGAACAAGGAACTTCATGGCAACTTGTCTAGGTGACCTGCTCTGGCAGGGGGCTGGACTAGATGATCTTCTAGGTCCCTTCCAACCCCTGCCATTCTGTGATTCAATGATTCTGTAATGAGCAAACAAGCTGCAGCTTAACAGTCTGTGGTTTACTGGGTGTCTGATGTGTTGTACCATCTCCTCTCTCCCTTCCTGCTCAGCTCCTTGCTCCTAGGCTCTTCAGAAGCAGGTATCCTGCTCATCAAACCCTTCTTCAGGTAGCAGTGAAGGCAACACAATGGGTGTGTGCTGTGCAGCCAGCAGCAGCCCGTGGGTGGAGATATCAGTGCAGGGTTTCACCAGAGGCACACATTAAAAGTCTTTCAGAGGTTGGTTTACAGGCTACGTTAATATCTATCTGTTGATGCCTAAGTTAATCTTCTAAATGTGTTTACAAATCCAAATACCTCCTTTCAAACGTGAGGGGGGGTGTCTCACGATGATATTTCAGCTCTCTTTGTGCAGAGGCATGTAAAAAATCACTAATGGAAACCATCATTCTGCTCTCTCCCCAGTTGTGTTCCTGTTACTTGGGTCTCATTCCAGGAGCTAGGTTCAGTAAAACAGCCAACCTGGGGGGGCTGCAGTCACTGGGATTTTTCAGCCCCCAAATGCAGATTAAAGGCTACATTTGAAAACTGTTCTCTAGGGATATGATCCAGTGTCTATTGAAAGGGGGAAAACAAACCCCCTCCCACTGACATCAATTTTAGTGGCCTTTGAATCAGCCCTTAGGTGTTTTCTGTTCAGCATCTTTTTGTTTTCCTCCTTTGAATGATCTTCCTCCTCACCCCGCATCTATTTTCCCCTCATCCTCCTTGGAAAAATCAAAGTTCCCAAGTTGGAACATGATTCTGCTTTCCAGGCTGGACAGATTTGATCTGCAGTGGGAATTTCTCATAGGTTACAAATATATCTGAAGGACATTAACTGTCCTGTGTGACCTGATGGTTGTCACTTGCTTATGTAATTTATTTGGGGGTTGTTTGGTTGAGGGTGGGTTTTTTTCATCAGGATTTAGATCTAAAAGCATCTCTCCTAAGCTCTAGCTGCTTGCTAACCCTGCCCAGCAGCCTACCAGGTCCAACCATCCAAAAATACATCTCACCTTACTTGGCTTGTGGGCATTTTTGGATCTTTAAAAGTTAATCCAGCTCTAAGCTGGATTAATAATGGAACATCCCTTTAACCAAAGGCACCTAAGGTCAAGGCAGAGCTATGTGGGGATTCCAGGCTGGCAACTGCAGTAGTCAGGGTGGTTTTTTGTCCTATATAGGAATTTTTTTCAGCAGTTTTTTTCCTGCTGGGCTGAAGGAGGAGCAGAGGAGTGGGAATGGGGCTGCACTGCTGGGAGAACAGGTGAGCTAGAGGTCGATGGTGGGGCAGGGTGTTGAAAGGGAAGACAGAGCAGAAAATCATCAGCCTTTCAATGGGAGACAGTCAGAGGTGAGGTGAACTCCCTATATTGATTCAGCTGGCATGAAGAAGCCTTTCCAGAAGCTGGAGTGACAGCAGGCACGCCCAGGCTGTACCCACGTGGTTCCTGGCATCACTAGGGCACTTTGATGTGCTCTGTTGGCCTTCTCAACCCTGGCTGCTTGTCACATGGAGATCACTGCCTCTGCATCCTCAGAGCAGCAAAAGGCTTCTCCCTGTCCCCCACCATGAATAAAGAAGATGCAGAGAGATCTTCAGATACTTTCCTCCTCCTGTTTTTAGTTCAGAGTCTTTAGAAGTAATAAAAGGAGGAAGTGGAAGGCTTGGATTTTGCTTTCTGGTGGGGCTGTTTCTACCTGGGGATGCTTTACTGGAGCCCAGTGAGTTGGAGTGGGTGCTTTACTGGAGCCCAGTGAGTTGGAGTGGGTGCTTTACTGGAACCCAGTGAATTGGAGTGGGTACTTTACTGGAACCAGGTGAATTTCCCAGGGGTCAGAAGCCATATGAAAGCAGCTTTTGACTCCCGAAAATGCTCTGGCAGAAAGGCAGTGGGTTTGCATCAGAGCAGTGGCCTTGGGAGGCTCATGTTGGGGTGGGACCCAGCAGGAAAGATGTTAAACTACAGTGAGCTGGGTCTGCTGCTCCTGAAGCCAATAGGAAATTTTGGCAGCTTGAAGCCTGTGTTTTGGGGGCTGTTATATTCCCCTTGAAATGTTATTCTCTTCCTTTTCTTCTCTTGAAGCCCAGAAATCAATGCTTTTAAAAGATCCCCGATGGATACGTTTCTGAAGTGTTCTCTTTATTGTCTGTTTTAGTGCTTTTTCTCCCCATTTCTCCTGCTCTCTGACATGAGTTGCTGAGCTGGCTGGAGTGGGAAGGACACACTGCATCTCATCAGTGAGGGGCAAACCAACACAGCTCCTTCCTGAATGTGCTCATTGGGGTGGGCTGCTTCCACAGTCCAGGTTAAGCCCTGAGATGACGGGTGCTTTGGGGACCCAGAGGATTGGAGGACTTCAGCTCTATGGGCAGATGTAAAGGAGAACTTGGCTAGCCTTCATTTTCGGAGAAAAAAGATGGGATTTCATCCTGCTTCCTCCCCCAAAGCCATTTCATTCATTCCTTGTTGAGTCTTCCTTCAGCTTTTTGGTGCTTTAATAAGACTATAAAGAGCAAATAATATCACAGGCTGTAAATGTCTTATAGTGGGGGATTTGGCCTTTTCTTCTGGGTGTTTATAGAAGCTGGGGCAGTGGTGCCTGGCTAAGAGGTGCAGCTGAGCACCCCAACTCCAACCCTCAGACCTGTGCTTTCATATGTCACATACTTTTCTTTGTCAGAGTGCAAAACTTGGATTTGAACAGAAAATACTTTCTAGCTTGGACTGTGCTGGAGGAATCATGCTTGGAGCACATGTAGGAGGCACATTCATCCAGCTATATATACATACATACACTTATTGCTGCTGAAGCATGTTTATTGAGCATCTCAGCATGTTTATCAATGATGGATGAATCATAGATATTTTTAATAGCAGTTCCCCAGAATTCTAAACAAAATGTGTCAGGCAGAGCTGCACAGAGATCTCCTAACCAGGCCAAAGGCATCTTTCTTACCTAGAAACCCCCATGGGTTGGAACAATCCCCACTGTCAATCCAGTCTGGGGGGTGAAGGGATAGAGAGCAGCCCTGCAGAGAAGGATTTGGGGGTGTTGAGAGAGAAGCAGCCAGGGTGAGCTGGAGCCCAGCAGCCAATCCATCCTGGGCTGCATCAGGAGCAGTTTGAGCAGCAGATGGAGAGAGGGGATTCTGCTGCTCTGCTCTGGGCAGAGCTCCCCTGGAGCCCTGTATCCAGCTCTGGAGCCCTCAGCACAGGAGGGACATGAAGCTGATGAAGCAGGGCCAGAGTAGGACACAGAGATGCTCAGGGGGCTGGAACTGCTCTGCTCCCAGGACAGGCTGAGGGAGCTGGGATTGTCCAGGAGAAGAGAAGGCTCCAGGGAGACCTTAGAACACTTTCCAGTGCCTGAAGGGAGCTGATCCAAAGCCTGGAGAGGGGCTGTTTCCAAAGGCCTGGAGTGAAAGGACAAGGGGCAATGGTTTGAAATGAGAAAGGAGTGGACTGAGAGAAGTTATTTCCAGCAGAGTGGTGGCCACTGGCACAGGTTGCCCAAGGAGGTGGTTGAGGCCCCATCCCTGGAGCCATTCCACGTGGGGTTTGAGGAGGCTCTGAGCACCCTGCTCTAGGTGCAGATGTCACTGCTCTCAGCAGGGGGGTTGGAGCAGATGATCTCTAGAGGTCCCTTCCTACCCAGACATGTCTCTGATTCTATGTTTGTAAGACACATCAGCTGTAAATTCTTAACAATGAAGCTGTAACAAGCTGTTAGGGAACATCTCCTCTGCTGGGGGGATGCCTGGGCCCCAACACATCTGAGAGGAGCTGGAGGAGGAGGCTGTCATCTGTCTGGGTGGTGATGTCCTGCTCATCACCACGAGATCCAGTGGAGCAGCTGACACCCTGTTAAACCCACTCAGCTCTTCTTTTTCAACCTGCTCCTTCCCTGTCCTGAACATCTCATGAGTGCTTTGGAGATGCAGCCAGGGAGAGATGCTCAGCCACGTGTGTCTGTGATATGTTAGAGAGTCTCTTCTGTAGAGGGTCTTTTCCTCTCTCCCATCTTCTCAGATGGAATGAGGGTTCATAGGAGTCATGGCTGTGACTGAGCCATCACATGCTTTACATGCATTAGCAGACCTGTGGTGTGGGCACAGATATGGGAATTTATAGAAGCAGTGACATGCACAAACCTACAGAGAAGCATTTGTAGATGTGTACAACAAGGAACTGGGGAGTGTCTCCTTTTCCCAGGAAAGGAGGTTGATCTCCAACTTTTCAACATGACAAAATGATTAAAATTCCAACCATTAGAAATGGATTTATCCAGAGGTGATGTATTTCATTAACCCTGCCTAACCCTCTGAAACAATTCCCCTACAACCTAGGAATCCTCTCCCTCCTACTTGACATTTGGGAGGGTAATAAAAGTTTTTTTTTCCCTATTTTTATGAAATACTTTGGCCTTAATCTTGTGTCATCCCCACCTGGCACTGAAGAAACTGAAAATCTTCTGGAGCTTTGTAACTCATTGCTCCATAATCCCATAATGAAAAGCAGGATTAGTGCCCGTGGAACATGTGCAGGATACATCTTTGCCATGATGCTAATGCCCCTTAGCTGGGTGGAGGTCTCAGCTGCCCTACACAGGAGGGACACAGAGGCTTCCTGAGGTTCCTGCAGCATCTTCATCTCACCTGAGATATCCTGTCCTCTGCTGGGGTCATCTGAAGGATTTTGGTCTAGTATTTCATCAGGCAGTTTGCCCTCAAACTGAATAATAATCATCAGACTCAAGTACTTACTACTATACATTGGCCCAAAAAAATATAAGACTAATTTGCTGGTATTTTTTTTCACCAAATCCATGAAACTATCATCACACATTGGTCCTTCAAGGTGAGGATTTTACACATAAACCAGCCCCAAGTGGTGGCTTTGGGCTCTGTGCTAACAGCAGATTGAACTTGCTCTCAGCTGCATTCAGCAGAGCTGGGAAATGGACCCCCTGTGCAACTTGTGAATAATTCAGGTGCCTCAAAATCACCCAAGGGAATATAGATATATTTATTTCTTTCCTTCTTTTTAAGTAACACCTAATCAGCCCTTGGCACACAATGCCACGAGAGTTTAATGAGATGCCAAAAAGAGCCATCTCAGAACAGCTGCAGCTTGAGCCTGTGTGTGTACAAGACAGAACTGTGTGGATGGGTGTGTTCATGTGTCTGTACAAACGTAATCAAATAGCTGGGGCAAGTGTTCTCCTGGATGCTTGAAGGGAAAGGGGATTCAAATGGATTTGCTACACCCGGGCTGCTAGGCTTTTTTTAAAGTGATCTTCTGAATCTTCAAGATGTCCTTGTTTATTTTCTTTGATTGTGCTTTGATTTAAAATTCTAGGCTCATTAAATGCCATAAAAAGAAACATTTACATAATTTACAAGCTCTTTATATGAACATTTTAATAAAAGAACACACCTTTAAATTAAATCACAAAGGCATATGACATCTTTGAAGGAGAAACTTATATTCCCAAACACAATAAACATTCTTCTATTACTATGTTAATTTGGAAAACAGGTCATGGGAAATTAAATTGCTTAAAATAGGTCACCAATTATAACTCTGCATTCTATTAAAGCAAATGCATCTCTGAAATCTTTATTAGTTTATTTTAATTAAAGGCAGAAAAATATTCAGTGTTAAATTATTGCCATTTGTGTGCTTTACATTGATATGGACACACATTTATTATGCAGTGTAAAATGCTGCACATCTCTGTCATTATGATGCTCCTATTGTTCTTAGTTACTTCACCCATCAAATAAGTCCAGAATAAGGTTGTGTTTTAAGCATAAAAGGAGGGGAACCCAAATGAATTAAGGGGGCAAATTTAATTTGCGCATTTATGAGAGGAAATGCAAAAGCAAATGCTGTGTGTATGTGCAAACACTTACTGATCCTTTCCTGACTGTCCTAGTGGAGGGAAGGCCTGAATTCCATTTCTTTTTTCCCCAGTGTTGCCACCCATAGCAGGCTTCTAAATCTAATTCCTTGGAGTATATCCCCCATGGATGTTCTCTCATCAATTCAGGGTCCATTTTGTATAAGCCCTTGGTGGGAGCTGGAATCTGCCCGTGTTTGCAAACACCCTTCCCAATTTAGGGTGTTCCCGGATCTCCCAGGAGATTGAAACAAATATGAGTCAAGGGTCTAAACCCTCAGGATCACAGAGTCACCCCACACAGCTCTAGCTGAGGTGCATGAAGGCAGGGGCAGAGAGATCTGTTCCTGTCAGCCAAAAGAAGCTCTTAAAGTGGCTTTACCAGAACCATGCCAAGAAGAACCCCCCCTGAAGCAGGAATTTGCCCATCCAGGGTGGAGGTGTCACCTCAGCATTGGTCCCAGCTCTACCTGCCTCTTGTGCTGTGAGGAATAAGCAAAGGTGGCTTTTCATCTACATAAGGAAGGGAAAGTTGGATGTGTGGGTGTAGTACTGGTTTTTCTGGAACACCAGGAGCATCTCTGGGGGGGTTTTAGGGTCATGTTAATGAGCCATTCATGAGCACACTGTTGCTTGAATTCACTTTGTGTTCTCCTGTTGGGTGTAGTTTTCCAACCTGGCTGGAGAAAGTCACAAGGGTTTCAAAGAGATGGTTAGAAATGGTTTGCACAGTGCCACAGAGGAATTTTTGTGCTCTAATCCTTCCAAATCAGTCCAGTGAGGCTCTTGGATGCTCCTAAGAATCAGCAAAGAAACATAAATGTCCTTTTACCTTTCAGCTGTTGGTTCAGATTCAGCTTCTCTTTATGCTCCCTGGTCCTCTCTGTGCTTGCAGGGTATGGGTGAGCCCTTCTGCCAGCTCCCAGTTAGCAGCAGTGGGATGGGAGCCTCCTTAAGGTGAGGTCAGACCCACATTTTCATCCTTCTCTCAAATTCTTCTCTTCAGCAGAAGCAGCAGCAGACAGCTCTGGTGTTGAGTCTTTTTTTCTATGCAGACCTGACAGGGAAAAGCAGAACAAGATCATTTTGGTTTCTTGCCAACAGAGTCACCTATAGATTTCTCCTGTGCATTTTTTTCCCCCCCTCCCTTCTTCTTTTAGCTGCTCAAAGCACGTCCTTAAAAGAGGCTCAAGAGATCTTTAAGTCTAAACAATAAAAGACCTATTACTTCCCCAGGAGACCAACAAGAGCTCTCAAGGGTAAACCCCCATTAATTATGGATTGGAGCATTTGTACATTATGCATTTAGACAGCATCCCTGTTATTTACCAAAGAGCTGGTAATGGCTGGGAAGCAGTTGTGATGATCCAGGGTA
The DNA here is from genome assembly GCA_025447755.1 of Corythornis vintsioides. Lineage (NCBI taxonomy): Eukaryota > Metazoa > Chordata > Aves > Coraciiformes > Alcedinidae > Corythornis > Corythornis vintsioides. The sequence goes on from JAOEGS010000391.1 coordinate 77,462, forward strand.
AATATGAATGTCTGAGGATTTGAGGTGACACGAGTGGTCACAGGAGCTGGTGATGAAGCACCAGACACCTCCCCTCCCTCTCCTGACTGAACTGTGTGAGCTGCTGCTGTTTTCTCTGGATGATGTAAATGGGAATGGTGGTAACGCAAACCCGTGTGCTTTTGCTCTGGAGGTCCTTGGGTTGTTTTCTAGCCAGAATCTGCCCTCTCAAACCCAGTAAGCTGTGCTTAGTTTGGTGATTGCAAAAGAAAGCAAAACTTGTTTCCACGAGAAGCCCCCCGAGGTGGGAGCTCTTGGAAATTCAGACATTTTCTTCCTTTTCACTGTGACTATAAATTCCCTTGTAAAAAACTCCAGACATATATGATGTATATCTAGCAGTGCTTCCCCTCTGCAGGAACAACAGAGCTTCACAAAGGATTGCTGTCAAACATTGCTGTCTCCTTCAGCAGAGGAAGGAAAACAAGCACTGGGCCACCCCTCTGCCTGGTATGTTAGTGGCAAAAGCAGAAATTGAACCCAAACCCCAGTCAAGTTGCTGCTGCTCTCACAACTCTGAGGTCAGCAGAGCTTCTTCCAGAGAATCCACCCCTCTGTCAGGCCACCTTTTCTTGGGAGGAGAGGTGGATTTGGGGCAGTCCTTAGTTTTGCACTAAAAGGTGTTTTCAGAAGAGCTGCTGGCTGCCTGTATGGGTGTTTTGCTAATATTTATTCAGATACAGTGTTATAAATAAGAGCTAGATGGTTTTATATGGTTTTATTAATAGGAGTTAGATGGTTTGATAGGGATAACTTTTATCAGAGACCATGTAGCTATTATATCAAGTAGCAGCAAAATAGATTCACAGATTCACAGATGTTAGGGGTTGGAAGGGACAGAACAAGCAAAGCTTAAAAAAATTAAGATCCATCAAGCACTTTTGTTGATTCTCTTCTGGAATCAAATTTGCTGAAGCTAAAAGTCCATTATTACTTTTCTGGAATAGCCTAGATATATTTCTGCCCACCTTTCTTACAGATGGAAGCAGTTCCTTGTTGGCAATAAAGCTATTACTTAACAAGTTATAGTGGTTATTGATCACATTTATCATCTCTGTTTCTTCCTATGGACCTGACATTCTGCCTGCTACAGCCAGTCAGCATTTACACTTCTGTCTCTGGTTTTGACTCTGATACCTGAGGACTTTTCGTAGATCTAATGGGTCTTATGTCACAGGGGTTGCTTGGGGGAGTTCAGAGTGATGATGTGGCAGGACTGGGGGTCCAAAGCTGAGATGTATTCTCTAAAGTCCCAACTCAAGCAAATCTTTCCTTCAGAGCAGCACCAAACCCTGGCAGCTTGTCACTACAATCTGGGATTTCAACATGCTTAAAGTGAAGAATCATACCAATGTGGGTGAGTTTCAGTCAGTTCTCTTGAACTGCAGTTTGGGTCAGGGAAGTTTTACACCAAACACCTAAAAGATTCTTTTGGGTAGAGTGAAGATGACCCTCAGTCAGCCAAAGGGCTCTGTAGCTCTTGTTTCTGGAGGAGGAATGTTTTGGTTGGTTTAACTTGCAGGGTATCAGGCTTGGTTTTGTTCTTCAATCTTGGTCTAGGAGCTTCAAAATGAGAAAGTTCCCATGATACAACTGTGCAAACAGCATTACTGTAATCTGCATCAAGAGGGGTGTAGAAGAGCCGAGGTATTAGCAGTTCATTAATATGCAATGAAAAGCTTATTTGCACTTTGTCTAAAAGTAACAGTAACTTCAGGTTTTCTCTCATTTGCATAAATGATGCAGCACAAGACTAAGCCACTCCAATAACAGTCCTTAATAGGATAATCATGTAAAGATTTTATGTAGAGGCTACTGAACTGTCCATTTAGGCCCATTGAAGTGAACATACAATCCACAGTGAGGAGGAGCATGTAAAGGAATGTGCTCATTTCCTGAATCCAGTTTCCCAGGCAGCATTTACGGGGGTCATTTTTCATGAACTACCATAGTCACTTAAATCATCATAATTCATCATAAACTTCAAAGGCTGCTTTAGAGCAGGGATCATAAAAAGGTAAAGTAAGAGCTGCCCCATCCTCATATTTGCCTTCTGCTCAGACTGCTGCTGGGCTTGGGGGAGCATCAACCCTGATTTTCAGTCCTGGGAGCTTGAAATGTATTGACAGCTTCATAGCAGCAAAGCTTGATGTGTAATGGGGTCTGCTACACCTGCATTAGTGACCAAAACAGTCCTCCCTGAGCTGCACTTGCCCTCTAGGAAATAAATCCTCTCCTCTAGCAGACAAACAGCCACATCTTTGCTCACAACAGCCCTGCTGCTGAGAGTCACTGTGTGGCTCTGGGAAAAGCAGCCTCTGAATGCTGCTCCTCCCCTGAGCTTCTCCAAAGAGATCTGCGGGGGTTTGGAACTTGTGCTCATATGCCTTCAGTGGTTTTTTTGTTTTGTTTTGGGATCTGACCCACTGGGCTGCCAGAATTGATCTCTCTCACCCAAACTTTTAAGGGTTAAAACAAAACATGCTGAATTTTCATATGAACCCTCTCCTTAAGCCTGGCTGGTTTCACTGTGACAGAAAGTGGAGCCCATCCCTGCTCTACACTGGATAGGGAGAAGATGCTCAGGGTTGAAACAGGCTTTCCACAGGCAGCGACCATAGGGGGGATAGAATCAAGGACCTTCCCTTTTTTCTTTTCTTGTTTAGCAGAAATACCACCATTTTTCAAGGCACCAGGTGCTCCACGATGGGGTCAGGCAGCTTACCCTGGGAATTCCCTCCTGGAAAGGTCCTCACCTTTCCCTCCAGTGCTGGCCCTGGTGGTGGCAGCAGCCCAGGATCCCAGCCTGGCTGCACTTTCTCTGGTAGTGTGACAACAAAGATGTTTCCACACGAGCCACAAGCAACAAAAGGAATCACATGGATCTGTCTCGGTGTTGTTTCCCACTTGGAGGACCTAAGCTGAAGGTGTTGCCTTTTGTAGGTGCAGAGATGGTTGTAAAAAGCCTCTTCTAACAGCATAGCAGCTCCATCTTTCCTTCTCACTTGCAATATGCCAGCCTCAGAATTTGATCCCGAGCAGTGCTGCCCACCCATTAAGGTCAGAGGCTTCCAAGCTGCTGGCAATTATGGTTACACCCTTTTAAACAGGCTTTTCCTATCAGAGAGGATTTTTCCCAATACAAAGCCATTGATTTTTGTGTGGTTGGCTGCTGAGTTTCATGTGAGAGCCCCATGGAGCCAAAATGACTCCAACTTTTATCCTACTGGCAACCTCCCCACAGCTGAACTCTGAGCTGAAATATTCATTTTGGTGGCACATCTTAATTGCATTGCAATTATTTCTGGAGTTACTCTGAGTGCTTTTCCTTTGCTGCCTCTACATTTTCCATAGACTCTTCGAGCATTCTTTAAATCAAATGGTGCTCAGATACCATGGTGATGGTTGACCTTATTATTATGGGTGACCTCTTTCTTTTGGCCTCGGACAGCAATGGCTGACAATAGCAAAGAGCATTTGCTGTTTCTGTGTCAGTGTGGGTGGGTGTTTTCCAGTCCACATGTGAGCTGGGTGGGGGGGGGTAGTGCAGATTCAGCTGTGGATTTTAAATCATAAAGCAGGCAGAATAAAAAAGTCAAATGTGCAGATGCCATTATCAGAGGCTCAGCTGATTTCTTGACACTGCCATCAGCATCCCTGACATCACAAAATCCAGTTCCAGGGAAAACAGATGACACCATTTTTAGCAGGGGCTGGGGGGTGGAATATGTATCTGCTGAGAAAGCACCATGATTTTCCTTCTTGGCTTTGTGTGTGTGTGAGCACGTACTGGGTGGGGAAGGGTTAGATAGTCAAATCTTTTGCCTCTGTAGCATTAAACATCTTGATTTAGGCTTGTAGGAAGAAAAAAATAATATATATATATCTAGGGTAGGAAATTGAGGCTGCAAACATGATCTCACAGGGGTGTCTGTCAATTCCTTTTTCAAAATAATATATGTATGTGTAGGCACACACGCAAACTCAGAGAGATGTTTCCCTTTGGACTCCCAAGATTTTCATTCCTTTAAGCACAACAGCCCTGGTCAGGCTCAGGAGAATAAATTGTCAAATGCTACAGCGTGGATGCATGTATAAAGTGGAAAAAAAAAATCCTCATTAAAACCAAACCAAAGCAAAAATGGGAGTCAAATTTCTCATGATTTGCTTTGACCACGAGTAGGTTTTGGAATTTGCAGCCTGAACCTTGGAGACTCTGAGCTGGAGAACAACTGCTAAGCTGGCTGCCCAGCAGCCAGTTACACTCCTGCTTTGAATGTTTAAACATCCTCCAAACAGAATGAATTTTTCATCTATCACTTCGGCAAACAATCTGGCTCCTGTGTGCTGAGGGGATGAATAGCCACGCGTGTGGGATCTTAATGGAAAAAGACAAGGAAGCATAAAGTGATGCCTTTGAAGGAGCACGAGAGGATCCCACCTCACTTGTGGTTCAGGAGTTAGATGTCAAGAAGCACGTTTTGCAGCAGCATGACTTAATAAGTTCTGTTATCTTTCCAGTGCCAAAAAAACCCAACAAAAAAGTCTTTTTGCTCTATGTAGTTTTAGGCTGTGGGATTTTTCCTTGGGTTTTGGAAGCTCACACCTGATTTCAAGAGGTTTTGCCAATGTCTGTTGAGCTACAACTTCCTTGGCTCCTCTTCCCTGCAATGCAGGAAGCTTTGCTGGAGCACGTGAGCACTTACCTTCCTCTCTGCAAGGCTGCAGTGGAGCTCTCCAAAACATGGACCATCTCCCAGCTCCCTTCTGTTGCAGAAACACAGGCAAGAGAGAATATTTATAGATATGAAAGAGGCTCTTGATGGTCCCTACCCCATTTCTCGCTTCTTTTTCATCTCTGTTCTCCATATTGATGACTAAGGATCAGCTTGGCTTGCTATTTGTAGCACTCTGGTTGCTTGTAAAAATAGCCAATTTCCTATTTAATTTATTTTATTTTTCTATTTCTGATTTCTATTTATGCTGTCAAGGTTTTCTCAGTTTATTTCACCTTCCAAGTACACTAAGGATTTAAAGAAAAATTGCTAGATTAATGTGACTCTTCAAATCTGCCATGGGGGCAGTTCTTGGAGTAGTTTGTAAGGTCTAGGGAGCAACTCACCCTTTTCTAATAAAGCTAGCAAGCTGAAATTCTCCCATAGTTCCTTTTCAGGAGCAAAGTCCAAAGAGGTTATGTGGTGATACTTTACAAGAAAATCTTGATCATAGCATCGTAGAATGCCTTGGGTTGGAAGGGACCTCTAAAGGTCAACTAGTCCAACCCCTTGAAGAAAGCAGGGACATCCTCAACTAGATCAGGTTGCTCAGAGCCCCCTCAAGCCTGACCTTGAGTGTCTCCAGGGATCTTCAGCAAAGAATTGGCTGTAACTGTACTTTTGGAGTCTCACATAGACACATGTAGGAGGGTGGGCACTCAATCAGATTGGAGTTAATTGCAAACTTGACCACAGAAAGGGCAAATCAAGGTGTTTTCATGTGGAATTCAGGTTGCCTCTGTTCTTCTCCTTGCACGTAGTGTAGGTCCGCTCAGTGGAGACACCTTGTGCTGAACTCTTCACTGTGGATGAAGTTATCCAGGGACAGGTTTCCCACAGCTGGAACACAAGGTTAAGAGAAGAAATAACAGATCTTCATCTCTGTCTCTCTGCTCAGAGGCCCACAAGCATGTCTCAGTACATGGGACAACCTTAAACAACCATTAATCTTCCGAAGGTAACAAGACAAGGACAGCTCAGGAACAACTTCTGTGCTTGCTGCTGTTTCCTTGGGAGTTTTCCTGTGGTAAGGAGGGTGTGAGAAGCTCATGGAGCTTAAAGATGGTCAAGATATAGTCTTTGGGTTGCTTAGTTTGGAGAAGGTGCTTGGATGTAGTACATGGTGGCTAAACCCCACTGATGCAGGCAATGCTTTGTCTGGTGAGATCTGGGGGCTGGCAAAGCCCTGTGAAGAATTTTCCCATTCCAGAAATACTCAGGACTATGGTTTCATACCAGTTTCCAGAGTGAAAACAAGAGAGAGAAAGAGATGGGGCTGATGGAGAGGGGTGGTGAGCACCAGAGCTTGCTGTGGCTGGTGTGTTGGTGGGTACCAGAGCAGTGATAATCACTACCAGCAGCTTCTCTGGCTGCTCCAGCTTGTGCCACTGGCTGCAGAGAGCTACTCAGGGCAGTAAAAATTCATGGTACACATGGCTGAGGTTTTTGGAGCAGCTTTTCTTGGAAAAACTGTCTTTCCTACCTATATTTCTATTTGAATCTCAACACCAGGAAACAATTTGTCTGCTCAAAGCACACACTTCAAAAATACACCCAAAAAAAAAAAACCCAAACCCCAAGTGTGAGGCCTTAGTATTCCCTCATCATTTCCTTTTTATGGCTTCCCAGACAGACATTGCCAGTCTTGAAGTGCAGCCAACATGCTGCAAGGCAAGGAGGGATCTCCTGGAATGAGGCACCAGCTCTGCCCCACCCTCAGCACCCTCGGTGGTTTCCTACAGTACTGGGTACAGTCGTCGGTGTGTGCGGTGCATTAGTTAAGTTAATTACAACAGCACAGAGATTCATTGCAAATTGTTCCTAGTTAAAACCGAAAATTCACTGGAACAAGGAGTGCTAATTATATTCCACTTGTTACTGCTGTGTCTAGTTAATATTCCAACAGCTGCTTTGGCAAGATAATGATGGCTCCAGCAGAAATTACTGAACAAATAGATTTTTAAATCAGTAACAACATATTTACCAGGATTTTTTTAAATTATTTTTTTCCCTCTTCATACACAAAGTTAAGCCCTGCCAGAGTTGAACGTTCACGTTCGCTGAAAAGCAGAGATAAAAAATTAAATAAATAATTCAATCCCACGTTGCCATTATTGTGTTAATTTGCCTTGATTCAAAAAAGCATGAAAATATTATTGATAACTAAATGTTTCTATCCTCTTATAGGATCATAAACCCCATTTTGGTTGCCCACGCTCAGTTGCCTGGTGTTGGCACAACAAGGGCTGGGGCCAGGGGAGCACTGAGGCTGTGGGGCTTTGGCTTCTGCTCACCCAGAGCTGCTTCCCACTCTGTCTCTGCCCTAGGGAGCAGAATGATTCTCAGACTGCAGGACTGGCACCATGGCTCTCTTACTGCTCTTGGTGCTGGGGTTTAGGTGTGATGGGGGCTCAGGAGGGGTGTTTTCCAGCACCTGCTGCTGGCACAAGGTTTCTTGAGTAACCTAGAGTGGGATGTTCCTCTCCTTGTGGCCTTTCCAAGGCAAATGGACTGCACAAACCATTGTGTAGTGTCCCCACACTGAGTGATGAAGTTAAACCTGTCTGGATCTGTCCCTGTGTGACATGCCCTGGGTGATCCTGCTTTGGCAGAGAGGTTGGACTTGATCTCTAGATTCCAACCCCAACCATTCTGTGATTCTAAATGCTTGTGAGACCTTATGGGGCAGAGAAACCCTTCTGTGATATCTGCAGAAGCACAGCGTGGTAAAGGCAGGAGCCACCTGCTCTGCTGTGGAGGAGCAGCAGAGGTTGCTCAGGCTTTGCTTTGCTCACCTTAACCCATCATGCACATGATGCAGGGAGGCTTTTAGGCTAAAGTTTCAGCTTGCATCTAACACACCAACATTCCTGACCTGAAACAAATCATTGCATCTGCAGGGTGGGTGTCAGGTAGAAAGGGCCAGGCTCTTGTCAGTGGTGCTCTGGGATGTGATGGAGAGGTGATGGCAGCAGGTGAAACTCGAGAAGTTTCACTTCAACAAGAGGAAAAACTTCTTCCCTGTGAGAGTGACAGAGCCTGGCACAGGCTGCCCAGAGAGGCTGTGGAGTCTCCTTCTCTGGAGACTTTCCAGCCCCACCTGGATCTGTCCCTGTGTGGGCTGCCCTGGGTGACCCTGCTCTGGCAGGGGGGTTGGACAAGATCTCCAGAAGTCCCTTCCAACTCCCACCATTCAATGATTCCATGCTTTCTATATCTGAGACAGCAGACAGCTTCAGCACCTGTGTCTTCATCTCTGTACAGGAGCTCAAAGACTCCTGCAACCAGCCTCAGAACCTGTCCCACTGTTCCTCAGTCTGGTGTTGCACCCCAGCAGCAATGCACAGCTGCCTTCCAGCAGGACACGTGCCCACCATCCAGCAGTTCCTGTGCCTGGTTATCCCCAAGACAAAACACCTCTAAACTTTCCAGATTATTGTCAGTGGACCAGCATCTGCCTTCCAGAGGCGAGCAAGGCACCAGGACCTCCATCCTGCCCTCTCAGCATAGCTAAGGCAGTCACTGAAAAGAGGCAGGAGGTTTTTAACGAGTCACCAACAAGAAGTTCAGCTGGTGCTGAGTGTTTCAAATCGGAGGGCTGGGTTGTTTTGAATGGGGAGCACAGCTCCTGCTGTCTTCTTGCTGCTAGTGGAGTTTGCAGCTGCAAACCGAGCTGGCATTTCAATAGCAGCGAGCCTCTTCATGCTGCTGCAGGAACGGGTATGCTCAGTTGTGCAAATCGACGTGCACCTCTCATCCAACCAGGCTGGAGATTCTGCATCACACCACTTGATCATTCCTCTCCCAAAAAGGGGAAGGAAGGGTTGTGCTTTAACACCTCGCCTAACAAGGGGGAATGCTTAGCAAGTGCCACCACTCTTGGCTTTTCCAGGGAGAGCATGAGCAGGGGCTGCCTTGCTGCAATTACTTATATTTTTCAATTAGTTTTCTTTGGAGAGAGGATTTTCTTCCCACTTAGTCAGAACACTAGCATGTGTGATAAATTCGCTCCGGGTTTCTTCCCCGTCTGGCAAAATCATTTGTGAAACGAGGTGGGGGGAAAAAGAAACATCCAGTTAGCAACAATGGAACATAGAAAGTGGGGTGACCAGGAACTCTGCTGCTGAGCCAACATTGATATATGTCATATGGTGTCTTGTGGGAGGTTTCTAATTGCAATATGAGTTTTGTGCAGTAACCTACTGGGAGAAGGGGAGAATGCAATTGCTTATCAGTTTATCATTACAACCTTTTATTAAGGTTTTTTTTAATTAAAATGGAGCGACAAATGTACACTCTTATCCCTATAAGCAATCTTATCTAGTGTGACTCCTGCTATATTAGTGAACTAAATCCTCTTGATTACATTGGATGTGATCTTATGAAGTATGACAGCTTTACATATTAATAATAGGAACTGTCTGAATAGGCTGTCGCATGACCCTCTTCTCCGTGGCTCTCCACCAGCACAGTTTTAATCTATTTATCTCAGTAGCTTTCCAAGATAAGCTGTCCTTCTCTCAGGAAAGTGCAGTTGTCCCCATTTCACAGATGGGGAGCAGAAGCAGAGTCCAGGAAAGACCTGGGACCAAATCCCCGGCTCAGGGGTGTCACCACAGCCTCTCTAACCCAGGAGGTCCAGCTCAATCCCTCCCTTCTTTAGAAATGAAGAACAGGAGGGATTTCTTTTCTCCTGATCTCAAACATAATCTCCTGGTGTTCCTGGCACCAAATTTCTCCTTGCATGAGTTGAGCTACTGCTTTTGTTTAGTCACTTCTGCAGCACTAAGAGCAAGGGGCCTGTTCTCCTGGGTGACCTGCCTCTGCAGAGGGGCACCTAAAATGTGTGTGTGAGTGACCTGGGGGTCCAGGAAGCTACATGTGTGTACCTGAGATGACAAAATGGGAAGGGGAACCTAAATAATAAGACTGAAGGGCTACCCTATAGACCCAAATTTGCCATCACTAGCATAGGGTTTGTGTGCTGGAGCTGCAGGCTCTTTAGTGAATTATTTTTGACTGGCATTGCTCTGCCTGAGAATAAAATGAAGCTTTGTGGCTTGATGAGATTGATGAAGGATGGAGGGGGCTCTTGGCTAGCTTGTTTGCTTGCCTGCTCTCCCTGACTTTGCCTTAGCATCTCCTTTAAACCAAGGGAAGCCAGCATTGTTTTCCAGCCACTCGGTTGGAAAAGCAGAGGTGTGGAGGTGCAAGAGCCAATCACCTCCAGCTTAGCTTTATATCAACTCCCCCACATACCAACCTGCCGTTTTCAGCCCGTGGCCCCATTCTGCTCCCCACAGCACCAGTACAGCATGCTGAAGTTAGCAGAGTCTTCAGGAACCTGGGATGGGGTTACATGCTCCTGTGGAGCCAGCTCTGCTGCTCACGGGATGCACTCAACATCTGTACCTTTTGTGTCAAGTCAGCAGAATCCCTCCAGAGCCTCCAGGTTTTTATGGCAGACAAAAATATCAAAGCACTCTCTGTGGGCTAAAAACTGGAAAATGCAGAGCTACAAATGGCTGAGAAGGAGACACGGGGTGAGTGAAGCAGCTTAACTGGCGTAAGTGCCCTCAAATCGTAACTGTGGTTGGAAGCCACCTCTGGAATCCTGTAGACCCAGCATCAAGCCAAAGAGAGCCCCAGGCATTTATGACTTCTGTGATTGTGTCTAAATTCACTCTGAATATCTCTTCCCCCTCCTCTTAAGGTATTGTTTCCTTAACGCTCTGTTTTCTTTTCCTAGGAATTTTGGGGGAGGTTGAGTTGTGGTTGGTACTTGTGGGTAGTGGTACCTTGCTTTGTATTTTAGAAGGGCTCTTTATTACTGTTTCTACATTAATTCCATTTTGTTAGTTCAAACTTCATCTCCTTATAGAAAGGGATCCATTTTAATAATAATAATATTTCATTATCTACAAGCAACTAAAGAAATACCCTTATTTCCTGAGAAACTCCCCAGCCATTGCACTGCTAGTCCACAGTTTGTATGACTTTTATCACTCCTTTCCACTGGGCTGTTCCAGAGGATGTGTGGAGTACCTGGAGGATCAGCACCAGTCTTTGTAGGCTAAAATAGACGGGCAGTGAGCTTTGCTTTCCGGGCAAGGAGGAAATGTGCCAGAGAACAAATAAATCCATTCCCTGGGGAAACTGGAAACACTGATGCCCAGTGTGCTCATCCAGGTCTTGGTGGGGGGTGGTTCATGTGGTGCAGCTTGACCATGGTATTATTAACCTACTTGCACTGATGATGCATCTTCCATGGTGCTGAACACTGGAACCCCTGGGAAGCAGAGCTGCTTAGGCACTGGTCTAATAGATGGGTTTAGAAAGAACCCAGTGGTGGAAAAGTGGATGTTAAATAAATTTAGCAATAAATCTTCTGGACTCAGATTTGAAAATAGATCTCTACCTGTGATAAAAGGCATCAAAATATAAAGACCATTAGAAAGAAATGTATTTAATAGGAAGTTGATTCAGAACTGAGGCCGTTTCCTTCCCAGCTACAGGGGAATTATTAACAAATAACCACCCAACGATTCATCCAAAGGGCCTCGGATGCCCCAGCCAAACAGTCGACATGAATAATGGTTATGGCCCCACGTAACACACAGGGATCATAAACAGTTAATCTTCACCAAAAGGGAGAGTGAAATATTGTTTGATATCATTTTTAATAAAGAGAATAAATTAGGCTTTAAATATCATAGCACATCTTTAAACGCCGCTTACAGCTCCTGCACGCAGAGCGAATTAGCAACTGAATAAGTGTGTCAGGGGTTATCAGCTGAATTATTACCTCCCAGTCCACTTTGCATTCTACTGGCCCTTGTGTCCATGGTAGCTGGCAAGCTGGCCACCTGCTTACGATGGCTGGACAGATAACCAGCTTTGTCTGACAAATGAAAATGGTGCCTTTAATCTTGGCGTTAATTCCTAATTCCACTGGTAACATCGGTCACGTGAGGGAGGAGCTCATTGTTCTCCTCTGTTTACTCCTTCTTGGTAGTGTAGGTTTTGATGATGTCCAGTCTCCCCACGATGCTAAATTTAACTCTTTGGGTCTGGCCTGGAAGCTCCAGGAGCGGTTTGTTGGCAAACAAAAAGAAAAATGAAAGGGTTAAAATGCAATTGAGTGCACACGTCCCTTCCCTCTGGCTGTGCATCAGATTGAATTCAAAGAAAGATTGATGGTGGGTTTGAAAATTAATTGCAAGGCCAATTGTTATTATTAATACAGGAGCATCTAGATCTAATAGCACTGTGTGAGTCTTCAGTGCTGCGAGCAGGTAAAGTGGGTGTGAGCCCCTGGTTTGGGTCTGTGTGCCAGGTAATGGCCACCTCTGTCCCAACCCTGCCTTCCAGAGCAAGAAACACTCGTTAGAGCAGTTGCTGCAATGAGGCTGATGATGTTGGGATTTTCTGGAGTCAGTGAGAAACAACTCTTAGCAGTCCCTACAGCAGCAGCAGCAGGGAGCAACGTTGTCCTTGCATGGGTTTGTGATTTGTCACCCTCTGATCCCTCCTGCTCCTATAGGATCTCCTCAGACCCAGTGAGCCAACCCCACCAGCACTGCCATGCCTTGGTTTCCCTCTTTATACCTTCATCACCTCACCTTGCCCACCCATGGCCAACGAGCCATATCTCACTCATCTAGAACTCAAACACACATTAAAATACAATTAAAACCTTTTCCCCGTCTTTTCTAAACAGAGGGGCAAACACCACTTATGGACACACTGGTGTAAATCCAGAATGTCCCCATGGAAGCCAGGGGTGACTTGATTCATTGCTGTGACCTAGTGTAAAACCCAGAGTGACTCCCCAGTTGTACTCCCCAGTTGTACTGGCACTAAAGGCAAGTCAGTTCCTATATTTCTAGTTCCCTATGGTCACATGCTTCATTAATTACACCACCCAAAGCATCTATCCACAAATATACACGGATCTCTTTGGAAAAGAAATCCTACATTTTGCTCTGCCTGGTTAAAAAAGGGGCAGAACTTGTGAAGATTAAGGGAAAAAAACCCCAACCAATCTAGAACCAGAACGGTTTTCTTTGTCTATAATTATTTGATCTTTTTATTTTTGAGGGGGAGGGGGGAAATCCTAAACTTTGCATTTCAATGGGGGTTTTTATTATTATTATAAATCCATCTGTGCACACACACACACCAGAAAAGTCTTTTCTGTTCAGTACAAGGCACAATTTAAGGCAGCTTTCAGAAAGAAAAGGCAGAACAAATGTTATTGTTATTCCCAATATACAGATGTTTATTCTTATCTCCCCCCCTCTTGGGTTTTTTTTTTCCCTTTCTTTATTTCTACTACTGTCTTTTTGGTGACATCATAAGTAGGACTTGTCTCTTTATCGTCTTGCAAAGACTTTTGTTTTCTGGGACAGGAGCCTATTATGTCGTCACACGCTGGAACAGTAATAATCTCCCCCCTCCCCTGGAAGTCTTAAGAGAAGACAATGAAAGAAACCATATTGTTTTCTGCTGGCACTAAATAAAGGAAGCAAGGGAATCTGAAGGGGGAAAAAAATTACATGAGAGAGGCAGTCCCTCTGCCATTTTGCTTCCCAGATTCATGTTTGGGGTAAAGAGGGAGAGGTTTCCACACTTAACAGACAGGGAAGGACATCACAATGACTAGGTTAGGCAGTAGGTTGAGTGGCATGTCAGGTGAGAGGACCTGATTCCTGGAAGGAACTGGGGACATCTGGGGATGGGATCTCTGCTTCCTGCCTGGTACCTCTACGGGCTGCCTTTGGCACAAGGTGGCATTCTGTAGTCAGAGTTCATGCCACCTCAGCTATCCAGATGCTGAAGAGCTTGAACTGCTCCAGTGCTGGACTGGCCTCTCCAGCTGTGCCCTGCATCCTCATAGCTGGATAAGTGGGCTTTCAGGAATGTTGGAGGCTCTGAGAGTCCTTCCCTGAAGCAGGAGAGCTGCCACAACCTTGCCTCTGGCTTTTCTAACAGCCAGTGTCCAAGGGAACACCTCCAAAACAGAAATACTTTGTTGTTTTTTTCACTATTACAGGCACAAACCACCATCAGAATCCTACTTTACTCTTACTACAGGGTGTAAACCTTCTTTGCAGTGTCTGGGGTGATCTCCTGAGGGCTCAACCCCTCCAGGGTAGGAACATGCCCTGGAAGATGTTCCAGCCCCAAAGTGCAGTGTCCACCTGCTTATTACCCTACAAAGGAGATGCATGTGTAAGTTATGATGATGAATATCTGGGTCATAGTTTATTCTACCTTCTCTTTCTCCTCTGATTAGACAGAGGTGATTTCTTGAGGAAAGAGGGTGATGCTGCAGGAGAGTATTTTGAACAGGCAGGATCTTGTCTTCCTGTGGACAAATAGACTAAAACTACTGAAACAAAAGCAAATTTTTTAATTTACTTTATTCCTCATCTATATACTGGGAGACAGGCAGATAATCTCCTTACTTACTGTAACATTGTGCAGCAAAGAAGGCAATATAATAATATCATAAGGGAATTCAGTATTCTTCACACCATGGCTGCATCTTTGGGAGTTACTGTGTCTAATGTGTTATCCCTTTTTATCTCTGATTTCCAGACATATTGAAGTGCTTGAAAGGAAAGATAATGCTGACAAAATAAATGTACATTAACCTAATACTATGGCACAAGCATGAGCCTGGAATCCCATATATTAAATTAAAAGCCATAGGAAGAAAGTTTGCATGTATGGGGCCACATTTTATAGCTCCAGCTGGAGAGACCTTGTTGTGTGTAGGGCACCAGCTGGGAAAGAGAGAAATTTGTGCTCTATTTCTGTTCCTGACCTGATCTATGACCTCACCTCCCTTCTCTCTTTCTTCTCTCTGGCTAAAAATACCAGCTCACCTAAAAAGCAGCTTTTGTCTCTTGTTCTTTTGGAGGCTGGCTGGGCCATTGGCACTCAGAGCAATCTGGTCCCATGGAAAACCCTGAGCAATAATGAAATTCTCTGGTTTCACCAATTCTGGGGCTTTTTGCACGTGATGAAATAGACAGAGCTTGTGTTCTCCTCAGTCACAGGCTTCAAGGGGTGGAGAAGAGAAGCACAAACTGGTGTAAACTCCCTCCCTGGCAATCCTGCTTCAAAAGGGAATCCCATCCTTGAGCTGCAACTCCAAGAGCATTATTTATTTCTTTTAAAAATCATATTCATCATTCCTGTCTATGGACTGCATTGAAAATACCCTCTTAGGCAGCCCAACACTGAGACTCATCCCCTTTAAGAAAAGTGATCCCAAAGGAATTTTTCAGGTGCTGTCCACAGTGCTCTGGTACACGAGCAAAGGGACATTTTCCACTGAGGTAAATATTTTCCAGTCATTTTGCTGGGTACATTCCTGTATCCAATAATGTTTTCATACATAACTCTTAGAGAAAGCAAGGTCTTTCATTTTAGAAAGGTGATCTCCTCTAAATTTGACTTAGCTCTATAGGACTGAAGGATAACAGATGCAAACCTTATGACCCAGAGCATGTTATGTGGCTTGGATAGAAACGTGCTTGGTGCACATTTCTGGCTTGGAGAAGATGGTTACAGATGCTTTTCCAGAGGCAAACCTGTATAGAACGAGGCCTCTCTCTTTATTCAGAAATTGCTTTCCTCCTCTCTCACCCCTCCTCCCTAACAAGAGACATTTTTCATCTTCTTCATGCCTCCAGTCTGAATTCTGAGCACTTTTCTCAGCTCTGGGTGGCTTTTTTGCTCTGCAATGACATTGCTCGGGCCTGGTTCCTCCCCCAGCCCTCAGAATCCTCCTGGTAATGATGTGGGAAAAACACTATTCCTTCAAATCCAGAAAAGGTCAAAATCCTTGTGACATTGCAGTCAAACCCTCCCTGCACAGACTTGCTAAAGCACGGCCATTCAGCTCTGCCAGCTCAGAAGCTGCAAAGTTGTCAAATAAGTGGTAAATCCCACACAGGGAGGGGAATAAAAAAAAAGGGGATTCTGAGATCAGAGAATTTGGTTGCAAAGTCCAGTGGTATAAAAGCAGGGATGCATTTAGTAATCTGCCTGCAGGGTGCTCATCAGGCATCTCCAGAAGCACATGTGTCACTTGTCCCTTCAGCAGATAAAGCCCACTCATTACTTTGGACATGCACACACATCACAAGTAGGGACAGCAGAATTGACCCGAGCCACCCTTCAAACGAGTTTCTTTAGAGTTGGTGGCACAAATACAAAAGTCATTCATTGACTTTTGGACATGTTTTCTCATAAAAGGAGTCTGCACACGCTGTCTGAACACTGCCTCATCTTATTAGCTCTCTGCAATATCCACACAGGTTTGCAGTTTCAAGCTCTTGTGATCTAGGTCAGACCAGCAGAAAAGTCCAAGTCCAGATCTGGTGCATTCATCATAATCTTTTATAATCTTTTAATGATCATTTTGTTTCAGAGGTGCTCCTGACATTTAGTGCAATCCTAGTGAAGTGCCCACCATGGAACCAGCACCCAGCCTGCTGAGTGCTGCTGAAAAGCTGGATCTGCTGGTAAAAAACACATTTATTTGAACACCTGGTGGTCTGTGACTCTTTATTTTTATAAAGACTCTCTGGCACTCCATCAGTGTCTTTTGTCTTCTCAGCTTCCTAACCGTGCATCTGTGTCTCTATTCTCTTTCCATCTGTAAAACCTGCCCCTCAGAGAGAGGTTCTTATGGACTAGAAGGTCCTGGGTCAAAACTTCCTGAGATGATACATGTTGGCCAGACAGAAAGTTAAAAGGCATTTTAGTTTCAGAAGAGATAGAAAGTGTTTGACTGGACCTTTGCAGAAAGCTCATATTCAGCCTGACTGAGGTTTGAGATGCATTTGCCTTTTTTGAAGTGGTTCTGTTGCTCATTTCTGTCAACTACCAACTGTGTCCTTAATTCCACTGAAGTGGAAAAGATGTTGTTAAGATCAGCTTTTGGTCTGTATCATTAAAGCTTTTTTAAAAGCAATTAAATTGCATACTATTGTGAGAAAAGGTGCAGAGCAGAAATCACCCTGTAGTGTTGTCGTGGCAGAATGATTAATGAGCACCATTTTTTTTTCCCCTCTGCCTCTTTAAAGTGGGGCTGACTTGTGAAAGGGTGGGTTTTAGGCTGAGAAAAAATATTGTTGAAGGTCTCCATGCTGGCAGTGGCATTAGCATCTTGTTAAATTGCCAGGAACAGTCCAACCAGACTCTGTTTTTGATTTACTTCTGGTCAGCAGAGGAACAAGAGTGAGGTACAAGGTTTAGGTGATGCTGCCTGTTGGGGAGGTGTGGGTCTGTGAGCTGCCTGTCACCTCATACTCCTGTCATCAGATAGTACCCAGAGCACACTGATTGGTCTGAGGGTAAGACCAGAAATGCTGCTTTGTAGATCTTATGCCTCCTTTCTCCTCAGGTAAACAATTCCTTAGTAAAATTTAGCTAATATGAGCAATCTACACGTGTTAAAATGTTGACGAGTCATAGATGTGGGAGACCATCATCTCCCAACCTCACTTAAAACTTGTTGCCTTGACTTTAGTTTTACCTTAGAAACCACAAACTCCATTTTATTGCACGCTCTGTATCCCAGCCTTGTGTTCAGATCAGGGGCTAAACCCAGATCTGAGCTCGTACAAATAATCTGTTCTTGTAGATTTGATCCAGAGGAGACTGTGACATTTAACTTTTCCTTATGGTAACTAAGGAGACTCCCACAAGCTGATGTCCTACCAACTGCCTTTTGTGCTTGCGCAGCAACAGCCTTGGCTCTGGGATAAGAACATTCCACCCTCGTCTTCAACTCAAGAGCCAGCTTGGGTGGCTTTCAGGGCAACACGTGGTTTCCAGATGCGTCTGTTCTCATCCCAACAGCTAGTGAGGGCTGATATTTGATTGGAAATTGAGTCTTCATGGAAACCAAGAGCAGAAAAATCGCTGTCCAGATCTAACTCCGCAGTCGAGTTGTAACCTTCTTGTATCTCAGCTCAATCTGCCTGGAAACAGAGGTGGCTTTCTACTCTCAACTCTTTCCAGAAAGCCAATTTGTGGATAAATTATGCGCTGGGATCAGGACGTAACCCTCGGCTACTGCTTCAGACATTTATCCTCTCCCAGATCAAGTGATGCTACTTGAAGACATTAACTTTCCCCAGCAGCCCTGTGGGTAGGAGTGATGCTATCTGTGCTCCCTAATCCACTGCAGGCAAAGCCAGACAGGTCAGTTTAAACTGCCAGTGACTGCAGGTAGGAGATGGATGGCCACACTGAGCTGATTAGGGAGCACTCGGATGCTCCTGGCTGTTGGCAGCAAAGAGAAAGAGCTGGAGAATGGCAACATCTTCAATCAGGTCTGTGGTTTGCAAAGAAATATCTTTTTATGCTCTCACGTTGTGCTCTGAGCTGGTTTGGAAATGTTCCTCGATGAGGACAAGGTGGTGCCTGTTGTGGTGTGTGGAGCACAAAAACAGCCTTGGAGAGCCAATGGCCCTCAGCAGGTGAAGGGGGATTTCCAGGAAAACTCCCTGCAGTGAGTGCTTCTCAGAACCCTTTTGCCCTCTCTCTCTCTGATTATGTTGTTCTTGAAATTAGAGAGAATTGAGATAGATAGAGATACAGAGTTGAGTCACCATCCCTGGATATGTTTAAGAGCCATTTGGATGTGGTTTTGAGGAACATGGTTTAGGAGTGAACTTTGGAGAGTAGGGTTAATGGTTGGACTTGATGATCCCAAGGGGTCTTTTCCAACCTGAATGATTCTGTGGTATCTCTAGGATATCTCAAGGACAGTCTCTGAACTGAGAATGGGGAGGAATGTTTTAATGCAGAGGGTATGGAAGGAGTCATCAGGAGAATGATGCTGGGGTTTCAAGTGGGGCCAGTGACTGGTGCTTTGCTGTGGATGGTGGCAGCCAAGGAAGTTTATTCATGGAAGAGCAAGGGTGCACAAAATAACTTAGTGAAAGATCAAAGGAAAACAAAAGGCTCAGAGAGGAAAATCCTGGTTGGAAAGTGATATATGGGGCTGTGGGTGAGGCTGGCCTCCAGAGGTAAATGTGCTGATGGGGATTATCAAAACCTGGGGAAAGATATAAAAAAAGATGGAGAGAAACACTGCCTGTTAATGGTAGAGATTTATGGATCTGTTATGAATCACATTGACCTTATGAACCACCTTCCTCTCTCCCCAGCTCCTCTTTCACCCTTCCCCTCCATGTCCTTTCACTATTAAAAAATGCATGATTCTGTCCTCAATTTCATACATGGGAACACAGTGACAATCATTCCCATTAGTCTTTGGAGCACCAAAGCCATCAACTGAAGGTTTGAACAATGAGCAGAGGACACCAGAACCCTTTGTTTATCCAGAGTACAGCCACACAGCAACCCCTAGAAACATGGTCCTTGAGCAGCAGCTCTCCCCTGGATGTCCTTGGGCTCTCAGTTCCTGGCTCTAAGGAAGGTAAAATCCCAGCCTGAAATACATCCCAATGTGGTAGAACAGGAGTTAAGTTGCCTGTGGAAAGAACCCAGCCTAGGAGCATTTATCCCCTGCCCACCCCTCTGTTTGCAGAGGCCTTTCCCAGATGTTAGGGTGGTTGGAGAACAAGGGCAGAGGAGGAGTTTCCTGACAGAAAAGGGGAGAACAGAAAATATAAGAACAAGTTAATAATGGCATGAAATAAGAGGACCGAGGATCCCTCAGAGACATAGGGAAGTACAGCAGAAAACTCTCCTCCAACTGCTTCCCTTCAGGCAGGTAAAATATGGGGAATCTCCTATTACAACACATGTTTTTTAACTGCCTGTTGAGTAATTTGTGGTTTTCCATCCCCATAACTCTACTGGTAACTATCACTCATAACACAAATATACAAAATAAATTAATTAAGAAAAAAAAACCCCACCAACAAAACAACTTGTAATGATTTTTCCCTGCTTAAGTTTTCAATTACATCAGCTATCTCATACTCATTAGAAAGACACGAGCCCCATATTCATTAAATGCAAAACTAACTTTCCAACAGCAAAAAGGCTTGGGTGAAGAGGGTAATGATTTAATTTTCTTCATTTCAGAGAATTACATCTCTTATCCTGGGGCAATACGTCTGTAAATGCAGACAAAGTGCTGTTTCAGACTCAGTTTAAATTCCTAATTTGGTGGAGCTACTTGGTAGGAAAGCCTGAGTAAGGTCCAGACCCCCATTTTGTCTTCTACACTCAACCAAAGCAAACTAAATGTTAGAATTACTGAGAATTCCAGAGAATGTTTTCCAATTTCAGAGTTACTGGGAAAACTCCAAATTTTCTAATTTCTTACTGGTTTAGAGATTGTTTTGTTTGCTTCTTTAAAGCTGTGTGTGACTTTCATGAGATGTTTCAGAACATTTGCTGGGTTTTTTTAATGAACTGAATCAAATAACGAGCTGAAATGAAAAGTTTTCATGGAAATACCACAATTGTTTCAGTGAGAAAAATGTGGCTGATGCCAAAAATCCACACTGCAAAGCCATTTGTGTTCAAAGATAAAATCTCCCTTAAAGCCGCTCCTCAGATCAGGTTCTACCCACCTGACTTCTCCCGTAGCTCTACCATTTTTTCCTATTCCCTGTCCAAACTCATGAAGTAGCTGCATTTTTATCAATCGCTCTCTGCACCCCAGAGACAGTTGCACTTCATTGGAGGGAGAAGCAATTTGTATAGATGGTGCCACTTCCAGACCCTTGCTCCAGCTTGTGATGGGGGGCACCATCTAAAAACAAGCTCAGGACAGCAGCACAAGCTGCATTCCATACAATCAGAGAATCATTGAGGTTGGAAAAGCCCTTTGGGATCATCCAGTCCAACCATCAGCCCTACTCTATAAAGTTCACCCCTAAGCCATGTCCACATCCAAATCACCCTGAAACACACCCAGGGATGGGGACTCAACCCCCTCCCTGGGCAGCCTGTGCCAGGCTCTGACTACTCTTTCAGTGAAAAATTTTTCCCTTATGTCCAGTCTGACCGTCCCCTGGAGCAGCTGGAATCCATCCCCTCTTGTTCCATCACTAATGACCTGTGAGCAGAGCCCAGCACCTGCCTCTCTGCAATGGCCTTTCAGGTGCTGTAGAGAGTGATGAGTCTCCCCTCAGCCTCCTCTTCCTCACATTAACCAGCCCCAAGAGTTTCAAGACCCAAGAGTTTCTGCTCAACAGTTTCAAGATGCCTCTATATTGCAGTAACACTCCCAACAACATCTAAGTGCAGATATTGCTTTCAAACAAAGTTTTTCCCCATTCCTGAAGTTTTCCACTCCGTTTAATAAAGGAGCAGAATTGGGTTTCTTGATTCTCTTTGGCTGGTGGTGGCTCCAGGGCTCTGCAGGCAGAGCTGCAGAGAGAGCAAAACCTTCTGAGCAGCAGCTCAAAAGAAATGTGAGTTTTCTTCTCAAATCTGGGTCCAGGGTAATGCATAAAAATCGGCTCTAGTTCCAAAATAGCTACACAGGGCTTTGGGAAATTCAACAAGCTCTGGCTGTGAAGTCAGCCACCCAGCATGGGCTGAGTTAGAGAGGGGCACGTGGAGCATTTGATCATTTGGCCTTTTTCTTATGTAGCCGTGAAGATAAAATACCCTCATACAGCTCTAAGCCTATCACAGGGCAAAATAAATCAGGGAGCCAGGGCAGGATTGCTGCAGTTTGTAGCAATCTTTGCAAACAGGAGAATTCAAATCTTGTCCACATCCTGGTGTGTGGCCTGGGCTTCATCTGTTCCATGCTGTTCAACCTGCAGCTTGCATTTCAAACCAGGCACCTTCTGTGCACAGGTGACTTCTTCAAAGCAGAGCAGGACACCCCTGGAGGAGCAGCTCTTCCAGAGAGTTTCTTAAATGTTGGAGGTTTTTTGAAGTTGTTCAAATTTAAAGGGAAAATTCTGAATTTCAGCAAACTGCCCAGGTTTTCATCTCTGACTGGGGTGGGATTTACATGGGAATTAGGATGTAGGATGTCCTGAGGAGCAGAGAAATAGCTCAGGAGACCTCAGGGCTCTGCTCCCTGCTCTGTCAGAGCCTTCTCAGCTCCCTCATGGAGAAAACACCTTCCCAAAATTCTTTGTTAGAGGCATCACAACTGAAGGTTCTGCAGGTCCCTCAAGCATCTTCTGATTTCTGCAGGAGAGGACAAGGGCACAAGGGAGCAGGAGGGAGGGATGGAGAGAGGACCACCAGCCACAACTCCAATCTCATTTCCAGCCTCTTGCTCCCAGTATCCAGTGACTTCTACATCCCAGCAATCTTGCCATAACCTTGGAGGAGAATCGAGTGAGGAATCCCAAGGCAGCCTCTATGTGCCAAGGGAGAAGGAAGGAGTAGAGGGGAGGATGGGAGGTGCAGCCTCTCAGCTCCACACTCTGCCTTCCCGTGTTGGAGATGTTTGCCCTGGGTTTGAGAAACAGTTCTGGGAAGGGGGTAGAAGCACTTTTAGCTTCTTTAAAAGTTATTTCATGTGATTCAGGGTAGTTGGTTGTCCTTTATTGTAGCCTAAAGCATGAACTGGATTTTGGCACATAGGCCTGTGGCTGGAGGATGGGCTGTCTCTCCGTGTTAGAAACATATCCTTGTGTCTGCAGGAACATTTTCTTCTCTGAACAGCCGTGTGCTGGTTGGAAATCTCAGCACAAGCAGTGCAAGCTGGGAAAGAGCAGGAGAAAATCCTCTTTTTTTGCTGCTTTTGAAAGATCAGATTTCTGTTGTGCTTATTTTGGATTCTTGGTGTGCAGTAGAGTGGGGGGAGGCAGGTTTTCCAGGGAATTCTGCAGTACCCAGAGCAAAGCAGCATCCAAATGACAGCCAAAGCCTGACTTGCGCTATTTAATTCCAAGTAACTGAATTTCCTTCACTAGACTGACTCCTGAATGAACTTCTAAATAACACCTGAGATATTTAAGACTATAAATGTTAAATCCTGGATTTTACAACTGCAGGCAAACAGGAAAGCAGCTCTGGGAACCCGAAGGGTATCCCCAGATGTCAGCTGGACCCCCCCCAGTGCTGTATTTGCCAGCAGCCACAGGGTATCCCAAATTAACACCATGCCACAATCACAGGAGCTACATGAAACATGTTGCTTTGTCACTTTGGACTGGTTTTGCAGCAACATCTTTCTTTCAGGCTCGTCCAAAGTCTCAACACTCTACGTGTTTTTAAGTACAATGGATTTTCCCTCAAAAGTGAATTTTGCTCTCAAAAGAATTAGCACATCATCAGTTGGAAATGAGCGTCATCTTGAGTGAAAGAATGGAGTTATGTGGGTTATTTTTAAATAGCATAACTATATTCTAGAAAGAAAGAAAAAATCTCTTTAATTATTTACATTATTTACACTATTCTCCTGAACAGCATCTTCAAAACCATGTATTTAAAATATGGCATTATTAATTGAGGTGTTTTTTTGAACAGTGAGGGTTTTTAAGTTTTTGGGAAGCTGCTTAAATCCTGAACATTACCTCAAAAAACATCAGAATTATTTGTTTTTTACTGGCATTTGGATCCCATGTAGAGTCTGGACCAGTGTAAGCACCTTCCTGGGGTGGGCGAGCATCTCTTCACGAGAGTAGATCCAGGGCAGTCAGACTTCAATAATGTGGGGAATTGCCATCTGGCCCCGACCAAATCCATTTCCAGCCTGATCCCCCAGCCCTCCATGGGTGTTGCTTTACTCCTAAGAGTAGCCTGAGCGTATCTACTCATGCTTCTGGGAAGATGCTCCATGCACAAGGAAGTGCCAGAGGAAAACATGAAGCTTGGAGGTGGAACCTGGGTGAGGGATGGTGCTGAACCAGACCATGTTTCGCACCGTGGCTCATACCCACCAGCAGGGTCTGGAGGCTTCAGCGGGAGGTTTGCTGGTGCAAACAATCATTTTAAACCTCACCCCCTTTGGTTTCTAAAGCAAAACTCCCCCGTGTATCCCAGGGCCGGGCGTGGGGCTCCGGGGGGCACCTCCATCTGCGCCCGATGAAGGATGGGGTGGGATCCGGCCCCAGCTCCGTGCCGCAGCCTGACCCTTTGTTTCGGCGGTGTCTCTGGTGGTGACAGATGGTGATGCTGTCCTGGTGAATTTGTTACCTTCTCGATGACATGCAATATGTCTGCATCCTGACAGTGAGAGGAGAGACTCCAGCTGTCCCTCCAGTAATTGACAGCAAGGAGCTGTTTTCACTTTTGACAGAGCTAAGAAGCATTAGCATCATATTGGCTACTAGGAGGGGTTTTATTATTATGTTTATCATCTGAGGAAAGTCATTGTGATGTGGGAATGGGTGGGTTGGTTGGTGGTTGGTTTTTTTTTACTACTTTGCTCCTGCCACTGCCAGTCCTCCCATTGCAAACTGCCACATGCTCCAGCAGAAAAGAAAGGGGAGGAAACATGGGCTCCAGACACCTCATCCCCAAATGAGCCCTGCTCCTCTCGCCCTCATGGCAACGACAATCCCACCTCCTTTCCTCGAAGAAAGATGATTTTAGGATAACGAAAGTGTGGAAACTGAGTCACTGAGGTTAGTCAGGAAGAGGTCCTGTCCTGTTTCTTGCACTGGTGCCTCCTGAAGTCTCTACTCTCTGTCAGGGTTTGGATCAGATCCTCTGCTCTTTGGGATAGAGAAAGAAAAGAATCTTGCTTTTCCATGTGTTTTAGGCTCTACTGGCTGTCACCCTGGATGATTTATGTCTGGTTTGCTTCCTTTTCACTCTTCCTAAGCTCACACATGTACCCCTCACTAGCACTAAAGGGCACCTCTCCCATACCCTCATGGACTCTGCAGCAGCTTTCACTCTATAATAAGTCCTTAATAAGATTGGGGGAGTAAAATCAACTCTGAGCACATAAGTCACAAAGACATCCATACAACAAAAATTCCTCCCTATATTAGATTCGAGCTGACCTAAAACAAAGGTTGGGTCTCATTGCAGATCTAACAATAGCAAAGCTACTGAGATGAGCAGGAGCTTCAGAACGAGCTGAATATTTCCCACTGGTCCTACCAGTTGTAGCTCCCTGCGTGAAAACCACGCACTGTTCTGCTGCTGAAGTGGTACCAGAGGAAACAAGCCAGTGCCAAACAATTCAGGGTATGCATATGATGGGAACTATTGGTGTCCTCCAGGCACAGAGGTGAGTGTCACCCATGCTTTTGGGCCACTCTTGTGTCCTCTGAGTCTGTCTAGCACCTCTAGCTATGGGACCCTGGTGCTGTGCCAGAGGGTGCTGACAGCACAGGCTGGCATTTCACCCTGGAGTAATAAAAACCTAAGCATAAGAAAGCAAATGCAGCCCAGCAGAGCCACCTCAAGGGGAAGGTTTCACCTGGCTCTGTAACCAGCACAGTGCTGCTTCTGTGTTTTCTGGTCCATGCTGTTCTCCTGGATGGTGCATTCCCAGAGGGAACAGGGAAGGGAGGAGAAGTGGATGCTACGTGCTGCAGGAGGGAGCCCAGCTCCAGGTATTTCTGGCCACAGAGCATTTGTTTAATTCTCATTTCAAACTATTTCAAGGCTGGGCAATTGGAATATTATAATCCTGCTATTGCACTGTAAATATAGACACATAAATATATACACATAAATCCAGACACACAAATATCTACACACAGCCGTGTATTTATCTCTATATTTACACATACACACGTGTGACTCTGGAAATTCCCAGGGAATTTTTCACCTCTCCAAAGTGACATCTCTGGGTTTCTGAAGATGAAACAGTGCAAACAAATAAAGCACACAGGTTCTACCAGCTTTTCAAAACACCCTTCAAAGTTTATTGACTTGTAATTCTGAATCTTTCTTTCAAGACACAAGTCTCCAGCTCTCCTGTCCACAACCAACTCCTCTGTGAGAACAAGCCCAGGAAGCCAAAAATGCAAAAAAGTATTTGTCAACTCTGATTTATTATTAATCCAGGCATCTCAACAACGACTGCTGCAGTACTTTGCCAGCTCCTGCAAACGAGGATTGATTTTTAAGTCTCATTGAATATCGTTGTTGAAAGCTCCCCTTCCCAGATAGCTTTAAATATGCAAGGATAGCACTCTGCTGTGAGGGCTCTTTGTGCTGACTAAATTCTGAGCTTATCGATTGGGAAGCCTGGCACTGGCCACAGAAATTAGCTGGCTTGGGAGCAGCATCATACTCTTGAACTCAGATCGGTGCTGACACGAGTGCGTGACACAAAACCCAGCCAAGTGAGTGCTGCACAGAAAGCCCGATAGCTGCTCCTGATTTTGGGCCAACAGCTTGACTCATACCTTGGCCCAGAGTTTGGAGGAGGGTAAGTTTTACTTCCCAGCCTTTTCATTCACTAGTTCCTGAGATCCAAATCTGGATGCAAAAAAAAAAGCAACTATCTGTATGTGTGCATGGATGGGTGGATGGATGAGTGCTGAATGCACAGGTATTGGGTTTAGGAGCTGGTACTGGGATCCACCTAGGGATGCAGATCCCCTGGAGAGCCTGCTGTCTGGTTTAAGAGTGAAGTAGATGGTTTCAGAATGAAGTAGATGGTTTAAGAGTGAAGTAGATGATTTAAGAGTTAAATAGATGGTTTAAAAAATAAGTAGATGGTTTAAGAGTGAAGTAGATGGTTTAAGAGTGAAGCAGGTGGATGCCACAGAAGCCACATGTTATCTTTCAGGTGCCTTTATGAGCTGGTATGGAATTATTCCTTTCAATACTGTGATGTGCACTGCACCTTCCTGGTTCCAGTTGTGAAAGAGAGTGAGGGAGAGGGCCTGGGACCCAGAGCAAGGGGGGAATCTGTAACCAGCCTTTGTCAGGAAGAGGAGTAATTGCTGCTCTTTGGGGTGATTTATGGAGGTAACAAAGGTTAATAATAATGCCACTCAGTCAGTTTATTCTATTCATTTTTGTGTCATTACAAGGTACCAGGCACAGTGCATGTTGCAGCTGGGGTAAGGACTGTGCCTCTCCCTGAGAGATTCTCCTTTCTTCTTCCTGTCCCCCCCCAGCTCCTCACTGGGATGAACTGGGAGCCTGGAGCTGAACTGGAACATGTCCATGCAGAGTGGTCACCGTGGGTGTTAAAGCACCATCACACTTTGCATTTCAGAGGTCTGAAACTTTAGATGATCGATGGGAGAAGCCATCAATCAGTAGAAGTTAAAGTGGGGCTAACGTACCAGAGGGCGAGGGTGGGCAGCCAGGAGGTGGAAAGCAGCCTGTGACAGCAGCTATCCCCCCGGGATGCCCAAGGGATGGATGGGGCCTCTGTGGGAAGAGGTGGATAATGCAAAGGAGCCGTCTGTCATGCAAATGTGGTAGCGTGAGTAGTATTCCTGGGTGAGCTCCCCAGTTGGCTCTGGGGAAACTGGGAAGGCTTTCCAGTGGGATGCTACTGCTCTGGCCCCAGAGGCTCTGCCAGGGAAGCCTCTTGCAAGGGGGGGTAGAAGGAGGGGCAGGAAGTAGAGCTGGGCAGGTTGGGATGACGTTGTTTTGTTCAGGATTCAGTGAAAGCCAAAAACTCCAACCAAGAAGTCTGAAAGTGATGGAGACTGGCACTTTAAAGAGGTTCTTTGTCTGTTGATGAGGCTTCCACGACCTCAGCCAGACTGCCCCCATCTACCCAAATTTGTATTTATAATGGAGGTATTTAAAACACCCTACAAGATGAGCTTTCATTTATCAGCAGTTTTGACTGGAACCTCCTTGTTCCTAACACAGTCTTTTATCGCAGTTATTTTTGGTGATCACAGTATCTTGTCTGGGCTTGGAGAAATAAGTCATCAAGGCTTGGAAAGTTCATGGCAGTACAATTCCTGTTTCTCAGGAGTTTGCTGTTGAGTTGTCTGCAAAGTACTGCAGGAGATGCAAAGGGCCTGAGCTTCCAGAGCTGCTCAACAGCCACAACCCCTCAGACTCAAGCATTTCCACAAATAAATCAGTGCTGTAAGAAATCCACGAGACCTTTTTTCCCCTCAGCACTAAATACCAGTGTCCACACGTGCCTCAGCCACACACACAACCCTACAGATCCCCTCCCATGGGCTTAGTCCAGATCCATCCTTCATTTGCACCCAAACTCTCCCACTCTTTAACCCTCCACAGCACCAAGCCCCCAGCCGAGCGGGGTGCACGGGCTGCTCTTTGTTTGAGCGAGGGTTAAACTAAAACCCAACATCTTGCTGCAGATCATCCCTCCCTTCCACCCACTTGGAGGCTGGCAATCTCACTCTGTTCTTTCATCCAAGTGGGCATCAGCACCAGCCCAGTATTCATGAGTGTCAAGAGGTGTTGATGCGCACTGCGTACAGCTGGCGGCTGCTTTTGCCCACCCCGGAGACTAAATGCCTCGCACCTCCACTCAGCTGCTGGGACTTGGCTGCCTTTCAGCTTGGAATTTTTCTAAGGACTTTGAAATGTTTCCAGCTCTCTCGCTGCTGTTTGTCACCACTTGCTCAGTGAGGTACCTGGGCTGCTTTGTTCTGGGGAACGTGTTGATAAATCAGCTAGTCTCGAGCTATGGCGAGTGTTGCTTTGCTCTGCTGTTTGGAGCAATCTCAGCTCCTGTTCTAAAGGATGAGGAGGTGGACAGCAAAGGACAGCAATGCCTCAAGGTATTAAAGAATCACACAGAATCACAGAATGGCTTTGGTTGGAAGAGACCTTCAAGTTCATCCAGTCTAACCTTTGACCCAACACTGCAAGATCACTAAACCATGTCCCTGAGTACCAGGTCCCTGCCTCCAGGGATGGCGACTCCACTCCTGCCCTGGGCAGCCCATTCCAATGTTTGATAATCCTTTCAGTGAATAAATGTTTTATAATATCCTAAACCTCCCCTGGAGAAGCTTGCAGCCATTCCTTCTGGTCCTGTCACACATCACTGGGGAGCAGAGGCTGTCCCCTCCTCACTCCAACCTCCTGTCAGGCAGCTGTAAGGGTGAGAAGGTCTCCCCTGAGCCTTCTCCAGAATGAACAACCCCAGGTCCCTCAGATGCTTCTCACAGGACTTGTCCTCTAGGCCCTTGGCGCATCCCTTGTCCACCTGATTACTGCTGTTACAGTTTAGAGGAGAGGGTGTGGATAAAGTCAGCTGTAAAACAGCAAAGAGCAAGACAAGCCATCATCTAAAGTGGTCAGAGTCCTAATGCTGATGGTGGAACATCCAGCTCGTGTCAGTTGAGACCCCAGCTATCCAAGAGGAGTGGTCTTCCTCAGAAATCTGCCTGCTGCAGGTGCCCAAAAGGGTCTTATGACAATTTTTGGTATTGAAAGAATTTTTGGTGTGGGTGAAAATGTCTTCAGACATTTTTTGAATACTTTGAAAGTCCTTGAGTATTTGCTTGGTGTTTTCTAACCCTCTGGGGACAGACTATCAGGGTGCATGTTTGTTTGATATCTCCCAGACATGTCTGCAAGCCAAGGAGGAATATTGGAGGTTGTTGGTACTGGCTTGGGACTGAGAGCAGAGCAGTGAGAGCTGCTCAGACCCACAGCTCAGCCACACATAGTTTGGTTTATAGTCCAGTAAAGAGGGCTTGTGGTTTTACAGGTATCCAAGGCAGTTCATTTAAACCTTTGTCTAAGTTTTTGTTTCTTTGGGGTACTTGGCAGTACTTCCAAAGTTGTTTGGAGAATCAAGTTTTTAGCTTTTCCAATTACAAAAAGAAATCTCACATTAGTCTCCAAATGTAGAGGTTTCTGCCTTGCGGTCCTGAGCTGCTGCTTCTGTCCCACTGGCTCCACATCTCCTGTCAAGCCCTAGCATCCTGCATTTCCAAAACTGTTATTTGCAGGGCTGTTTCAGCATCTTCACACCACCCTTCTCTGCCCCTCTATCCCCCTCAGCCCGCAACTATCACCCTCTCTTTAGCTGTAGTTCAAGGCAGAATTACTCATTTTTAGCACTGCCAGACATGGGCTCAACACCTGTCTGGGGAACTGGGCACTCTGAGGGCTGAAGAGACATAAAGAAGCATAAACTGTGGGTGGGCTTGGCACTTTCTAACATCACTTTTGAATCTTTGTTTGTCCATTTCCCCTTTGCACTGCTAGGAAACATTTTTCTTCAGACACCCCCATTTCTCCAGAGAAGGGAAAAATCCATTTTCTTTAACCTCATGGCAACTTTCAGCCTCTAAAACATACCAGTGGACATGTGTTTGCCTTTCTTTTAGTAAGGGAGTAAATAATTTCTCCTCTCCAGGTCCTGTAGCCTTTGGGTTTGAACAAAACCTTGGACTGGAGCAGGATGAGTCCCCATTGACCCAGGCTCAGCTCACGAATCACCGGGTTCCTCCCAACCCTCCCCCATCTTGTAACATCAAGGTCTTTCTTCTCTGTAGCAAGGTTAGGCTCTATATGTCTTAACCATATGCCCCAAGTGAAGAATTCATTAGCATTCATTATGCATTCATAAGGAACAAACGGGCAGGGGAGTGGGAGGTATTGCAATTCCTCTCAGCTGCTCCTTCACACCCGGCCTGGTGGGAGGGACCCTGCTGAGTGCAGGCCCTGGGCCCCCCGCCAGCCCCACCTGCCCCCACAACCCTTGCTCCACGACCCCCCCACCCTCACACAACCCAGCACCCTTTCACAGCCCAGCACCCTCAACCCACCCAGCACCATCACCCTGAACCACGACCCTCTCATAACCCGCCATCCTCACCTGGCTCATCACCCTCACCTGACCCAGCATCCTCACCCTAACCACCACCCTCACCTGACCCAGCACCCCCACACAACCAACCACCCTCACCCAACTCAGCACCCTCACACAACCCACCATCCTTTCACAACCAACCACCCTCACCTGACCCACTACCCTTCCAAGACTCCCCACCCTCACACAACACAATATTCTCACCCGACCCAGCATCCTCACATGACCCCCACCCTTCCATGACACTGGTGGGTGATTTACAAGTTCCCAGCTGACAAGGCCCCTCTGCCCATGAGTTGCCATCGGGTCACTGAACTCTACAACATAAGCTGATTATGGAGGGAAATGGCTGAAGCATAAATCTACCTCCCTTTCCTTTCCCCTTTTCCTTCTCCTTTTTTCTCCCTTTTTCTCCTTTTTTCTCCTTTTCCTTCCTTCCTTCCTTCCTTCCTTCCTTCCTTCCTTCCTTCCTTCCTTCCTTCCTTCCTTCCTTCCTTCC